>LUGF01039492.1:7781-18163 GCA_001625245.1 Calycopis cecrops
ACGAAGTCACTTCGATGACATAAAATGTAGTTCACAGTATCCTCTACATTTTTTTTCAAATAAACTTTTCCCTAAAACTCTTAGATTCGAAGAAAAACGCAATTCAAAATTTTTTTTGGATTTTCTCAAAATCAGCAACAGATGAGACTTCGCCAATCTCCCATTCTGCTATTTACATGCCCCTCTAACGATATATCAAGTCAAATTTGCTCGTGTAATTTGTTCCCCATTTCATTTTTTTTATTACAGATTGACTGTACTAATAGCTGCATTGCATTGGATGCGTCTTTGCATGTTTTGTAGGTGTTATCTTGGTGTAATCATAAAAGGTAGTCTGTGGGTGTTATTATCAAACTACCGAAAATAAAACTATTTGAGGTAAAATAACTCTAAACGCTCTATATCATGTAATATATTATAAAATCTGTCTTTAAGATTAAGTGTTTATGAAAAAGCGTTTTGAAACATGTTAAAATAAAGAAAATGTTAGTATTCGCGATATTAACTAGCAGAGGAAACACTATGAATCAAGAACTCATAGAGAAGACATAGCAAGCATGTACACTTACACATTATCCCAAGCCAATCCGGCGTGGCCATCCTTGAACCCGGCATCATTGGTGTCTTCGATCGAGTCGTCTGCGCTCAAGATGTTGTCACCGCGGGTGAGGGCAAACTTGGCCATCACGTTAGCGGAGCCGTCAGGGTTGGTGTTGAGGACGCCATGCGGCTGTCTCCTGGGGCGCAGGTGGCCCGGGTGCACGGCCTCCTCCCAGTCACGCTCGCTCGGACTGTCGCTGATGAGCCTCGCCTCCCACTCGCTCGGCGCCTCCACCAGCAGATACCTGCAGCTGGCGGTCGCTAGCAGCGCACACAGAACCACGCTCATGCTGTACATCTTGTAGTCTCTACTGCGCTTATGCTCTCCTGGTATGTTGTGAGAAGAGACTGCGAGTCAATTGTGTGGCGAATCTAGAGTTGACGGACGTTCTATGTTATGTAACTAGAGGCTTAAATAACTTCCCGTCTCACCTCGGTGTAAGTACTACTGGATGTGTCATTTATTTTTTTTTATATTCTTTCAAATATTATATCCCTTTAGACTTTTGTCGTTTTATAAAAGCTTTATAATTTCACGAAAGTAATGTACAATATTATAAGATATACCTATCATCTGCTAAAATAACCACTACCTAAACTCCATGTTCGCTGATAGTCCTTATGTTGGGGATGATGATGCGCAGTGAAATTTTCATAAAAAGACGAAAGTCTGGCGCTCGCTGGCTCTTTCTCTATTACGAACACGTTATTTATATAACAAATGAATTTAGTACTACAACTCAAAATTAGGCAGACTCATTAGTTTGAAACAATATCAATTTCGTACGTATTATAACAAAGAAAATTGTAATTACTGTCACATTGTTTTCGTGTCCTGACGACCGTACACAGCTGTCCGATAAAGTAGTGCGCTTCTCTCCACTTTCACAGCATGAGTTCAGGTTTGGAAAAGTATTTAGTATATTTAAATTCATAAAATTATATATTCTTGTAACAACTTTCCATACCAAGCGGTACTTACATTTAGTGGGATGGACGCAAAATAGTAAAATGATAATAAATTAATTGAATGGACGCAAAATCGTAAAAAGAGGATAAATGAATTATGACTATTATTTTTTTTTATTAAAAAGATAAAATAAAAATTTTGTATAGGTTGCATAACGACTAATAAGTAATCAAAAATTGTTTCAAAACGAAGCCTATGTCTATGCAGATGCTTATGTTCTTATGCTTACAATGTGATATCGTCGTAGAGTACCTACAAGGAACATTGTAACCACATCTAGTGCGACGTATATCTGTGCTGGTAGTGCCCCCTCCTCGCTCGCACAGAGGTCAACGTGAGCTGTTTGGTAACATGTATGACCCGCGTGGACTCGTCATCATCAACATCAACAAGTCGGGTGACCTGCGTGTGTCTTAGTGTTGTCGCTAAGTTTATTTGTTTATTTTATAAGAAAGGACTACGAGCAGTCGGAGCCCGATGACTACACATGCTCATAATGATGCTGATACTGCCTACTACAGACGAGAACATAGACATCCGCATCCGCGTAAGTATCCGGTGGCCCATGGGGAAAGAGGAGAAAAGAGGGCAATGCATCTGTATCATCTATGCTAGGGGTGTAAAGTTGCAGAGGTACTTGGTTTTGAATACGTAGACGGGCCAGATTCTACTAAAAAAAAAAACTCATTGATGGGATTTTTCTTTCTGTGATATATTGGGATCCGTATCCGTGGGCCGTAATGATATGGCCTGAAGACCAGATGCGGGCCGCGGGCAGTGGTGGTATTGTTGCGGCCCGGATGCGGCCCGCGAGTCGTAACTTTGACATCCCTGCTCTATGCGTATGTTTACGATTCTCTTCGCCGCGTATTCCTTTTCCTTCATTCTTCCATTTTAGAAAATATATTTTATAACAATAAAATATTAACTATCTAATTATATATATATGTATATATGGCTCAAAGACAGTCGGTATTTTATTTTAAAACAACATACCTTGGCTTTTTATGAGTTTTTCGGTAAACTTTGTTAAGTTTCTCTCTTGACTAGCTGCAAATATATATTCTGTACGTGAACCTACAGTTCAGTTCGACAGCTTGCCCCTCCCCTCTCCCCGCAGCGAGGGGAGGGAGTGGCTCTCAAATATTCAGCGAGACCCTGCTGTTTTATTCCCGCTATATTTATGGTCTTTCTGTAAGTCTGTGAGCACGTAGACGAGATAATTCTACTGGGTGAGCCACGGAACGCAACTGTACTGGAAACAGAAGAATAATGTGGCTGTGGTCTTTATTTAATAGCAGCGCTCCCAGATTTTTGTTCTTTCATGTCTCAAACCCTATTTCTTTATCTGCGGATGAAATTTTCATAATCCTTCCTTAAGGTGGATCCACACATGCCGGCGGCATAAGCCGCCGGCATTTCCGCTGACATTTGCCGGCGGCATGCCGCCGGCAAATGTCAGCGGCCTATACGTACAAACAAGTTGCCGCCGGCATGCCGCCGGCAAATGTCAGCGGCAATGCCGGCGGCAAAAGCCGCGCGTGCCGCCGGCCGTGCCGCCGGCCATGCCGCCGGCATGTGTGGATCCACCTTTAGCGGATTGTTTAGTGTAAGTGTTGTCTATGTTTAGCAATAGACTGTATACTAATACTCTACTCTACTCTACTAATACTCATACCATAGATGATGTATATGGTTAGGTACAGATGACAAGAGAGAGAAGGATGTGTCCGACATTACGACCATGACTTAGTGACAAGAATATCATCGTAGGTAGAGAGCTTACCAGTAAAGATGCAAACTTAGGCATCAGCTGTCACCTCTGATCTGTCGGACTTGTTCTACTTCCACTTGGCATGTGTAAGTAAGTAACACGGATAAGCAGCTAGGTCATAAACCCTAGACACTACAATTTAGCTTGAACAGGAAGTGGGGATGGGGGTTTAGAGGGAGGCAAAGGAGCAGTCGAAGTCATTTTGATAACTGCGATTTGATGATAGAACTAGTTTAACTAGTAAAACTTTATTCCAACCTGTTAAACTAAACGTTATAACTTTCATTTCTACCTCTACAGCTGTACATCTTAGTTTGCTGTGGATATTAAGTATTAGTCATTTGCTTTACAATCAAACAATAGGAGAAAATGAATGAAATAATTATAACATATTTATTACACGTTTATATTAAATTGTGTTTCCGTGACGGCTCAACTTTCTGAAGGAGCCTTTGGTTAAGTTTAAAAGCAAAACAATCTTCATGAACTTCTGAAGAGTAGCTAACGAGCCGACAATCCTATCCTTTCCTATTAATATTATAAATGCGAAAGTTTGTATGTTTGTTTGTTACTCCTTCACTCAAAAACTGCTGAAGCGATTTTCATGAAATGTGGCACACACATAGAAAGTAACTTGGATTAACACATAGGATTTTATCTCAAAAATAGTTCATATGCGATGCCATGGGATGACTTTCCACGGGATATAAATTTAAGCGGGTGAAACCGCGGGGCGCATGTGTGTATAAATTAACATTTAATAAAATAATATTATAAATGCGAAAGTTTGTCGAAAGGAGGACCCAGCTTCCAAAATCCCGATATCAGAGTTGTAATAGCCAATTTAACTGTTATTCTAATGGCAGCAACATCCGCAGGGTCCGTGGGGCAGACCGGGGATCGCGGCTCTGAGTCCCACGCGATAAGTAATGTGCACCGGAAGTGACTGAATCATTGGCTCGTGGAGAGGGTAACAAACGGTTGCCAAGGAAGGTAAATTGGAATGGTGGTAGGTAGGATTTTGGTTGCGTCACGACTGACAACGCTGACGTCACTGCATTATCGGATCGTAGTCGTACCGTGTAAAAGTGATGAGCCCGTTTCGATTAGGAAGTTTCGTCGACAATTTCTCGAGTTGTAATTGCCATGTACACTGAACATCACAATATACAGTTAATTCCGAAAATAGCAAGAGGTAGTGCCATACTGCATGCTTGCATGTAGCCGAATTGGGCCGGCACGACCGGGGAGGTACCTCTCGCTTACACAACACCGGCGTAAAGTGACAGCTGTGCTGTTTCGTGCGGTGTGTAAGTAGCCGGTGGTCCATGGAGCTGATAGGAGACAGGTTAGTGCATCTGTATCAACTCTATGCGGATGTCTATGGGCGTCAGTAGTCATAAAACTGGCTCCTGCTGCTCCTTTGTCCTCTTATACTAAAAATCCAAGTAAAATTCTCCCAGGAAAAAGAAAAATTCACTTCCATAAATTAAGATTTGCAATTACTCAGACGGCGAGAGGGGAATTAGGCCAAATCTAAATTTAATAAGCCGTCGAGTCGGGAATTACAATTTTATTTCCTACCGGGAAGGTGCTTCTGAATATTTAAAACCAATCCATCAACTTGAGCTCTACTTAGAGATTCACTGAAAAACTACTAGTTTTAGTACTAAGCCTCTTTACTCCTTCCTACCTCATATAAATTATTGTATACCTGATATTGAGTTATCGAAACCGGTCGTATTAAATGTAATTTTAAATTAATAAATAGTGGAAATAGTACAAAAATGTTAATATTTAATACAAGTTTTGCTACTTGTTTCAGAAATCTAGTTTTAAAAAGCTTCTGAAATGTCGGATTATATAACCGTGACAATCGTTGTTTTATTGTAACCGTAGACAGAGAATACAATTGTATTCTCTGTCTACGATTGTAACTGACTGACTGACAGAGTAATTTGTGTCAGTCAGTCACAATAAAACAACGATTGTCACGGTTTATTCAATTACTTAACAAACCCAAAGAGAGCAAACGAGTTGGGTTTCTTATACTATAAAAGAAATTAATAAACACTGTCTAAAGTGAGTCATTAACGCAGAAATTTTCGGGATTTGTTCAAAAATATTTTTATCTACACTAATGTTGTAACATTCTACTTATGTTTCCAATACTTGACTTATAATGACTACTGTTATAGCTCAGACAACAAAAAACTCAATTTAAGCAATTTGACATGATGTTATAATATCCAAATCGATATCGTAAAATCTCATTATAACACTGTGTGAGAGCGAGAGGGAGAGAAAAATGGTGAGACAGACGTATGTCAAAATCCTGAACAGCGCGCGCTTGCTCCTGATTGGCCCAGCGCGCGCTGCAATGTCAACTGTCAATTGTCATTAGCATATGCCGACAGTCGGCAATTGACACCCAAGGTATTAATTGATTAATTCTATTAGTCAGTATTAGCGAAAATCAAATAGTTTTAGAATTAATATTATAAAATAAATACATATTATTATATAAAAGTTGAACAGACCAGATACTGTAAAGTTAAATATTACAAAATATTGATATATTGTATTAGAGTAAACAACAAAGTTTTGTGTTTAATATTATGTATAACAACTTGAATATGTTTTAGCAAATTTTAGTGTTAATACCGGTGTGGACATGTGTTATTAAGATAATCTTAATGTTTGTACCATAACTTAATCAAGTGTTTGTGTCCTGTGGAAAAGCGGAGAATCCCACTACAGGTATTTATTTACTTAAAGGGTTTTTTCCAAACATTGTATTAGGCACTTAAGTTTTGCTCAAAGAAATAAATAACTTATTATTATTATTATTATTATTATTAGTGAAGATAAAGTAGTGTATGCAACTGCATATAACACGGGTATTAAAACACTTGTTAACTATTTTGAAACTCGCTATCGCTCGTTTCAAAAATTCCACTCGTGTTTTAATACCCTTCATTATATGACAGTTGCATAAACTACTATATTAGTATTTATAATAAAGTGACAGGATTGAAATTAAAATTTTGTTTTATTTAAAACTCTATTAAGTTATAATTATGTTAAAAATATTATAAAACAACCACTGTACATTTCTTTTTTTTCAGAAAATTATCCTAACGCACGATATATCCTTCCTAGAATGTACTAAGTAGTACGTAATCAAAACATTATTATATTATTATTATATCAAGTCCATTATGTGTCCCATTGTTGGGCAAAGGCCTCCCCTTATTTTTTCCATTTGTCTCTGTTCAGAGGTTCATCACGCCAATCAGGCAGGTATACGTCGAGTTCATCTCCCCATCTTCTTTTTGTTCTGCCGCGTACGCTCTTGGAGTCTGGGTCCCATAAAGTGGTAATTTTTGCCCAAGACTCGTCAGGTCTGCGGCAGACATGTCCAGTCCAGCTCCATTTGAGCTCCGCGGCTTTGAGATCCACATCGGCGCCTTTTGCGAACATAATAATTTTTGTGATAATCAAAACATTATGAAATTAAAATTATATGCCCGATTATGTAAACAAAAATATACTAAATAGTCATGATATATGAAAGGCTGACGTCATCATACCTAAATGCCAATAGAACAGCGGAACAAGGTTATCATTAATAAAGACGAGTAAAATAATGGGTCTCAACGTCGCCGGTATTATGTGGGAGCGGTACTTCCCCGGCGGGTCTGTTCGGGCACGACGCAATGCAATAGATATTTATGTTTTAGACGCATGCGGTTAAGATAAAATAAAACGAAAATATAAATATGTTGGTATATAATACTTATTTGAATCTCTGAAGCGAATGGATGAGGAAAAATTTGGCTAATTTTTTTTTTTTTTTTTTATAGTTTTGGAACTATTTCAACATCATCATCAGCATGTATCGCGTATTGCTGACCACAGAACCGCTATTCGCATCCATCTCGGACAGAATGCTGCGGAGATTGTCTTCCCTTTTGTGAATATTCGACCAACACTTCATCTTCATTTGTCCTCAACTATTTGGTACATTGATAGTAGCCAAATAATTAAATAGTGGAGTCAATTGTGACATCCGTACTGATGATGATTGTTCTGATGCATTGCATTTAAATTAGGACCAACTTCACCAAAACGTGAAGTTAGTCCTAATTTCTTTGTGGTCCTTGGACTACTATAGAAAGAAGAGAATGTAAGAGTGAACTTGTGCAATTTAATAATAATAATAATAATATGTAATATAATAATAATAACCTTTATTTGCAAGAATATGGTGTACATGGTTCTTCATATCATACAGTTTCGCATATTCTACTATATTAGTGTGCAAACACAGTTTGTTAGTATTAACATTTTTTTTTTGTACAAACTTATTATTTATATTATGTATTAGTTACTAAGTATATATAAATGACATTAATAATTAAATATGTATAACAATATTCATGCCAAACTTTTACAATAAAAATTCCAAAAGACAATTGTATTGATATTATTCATAATTTACATATCATTAAATAATAATAACAGTCACAAAAAAAAATAACATTAAGTATTGTTACATCCCATTATAAATTACATATTGAAGACACACAGAATATAAATTCTAAATTTATTTTGAGTATTAATATACGTTATCAAGAAAGTATTCATTTACTGAGTAATACATCTTGTTCATAAGCCAATTATACAGTTCTTTTTTAATTTTTTTCTGGTTAAGTTCCTTCAGGTGCATTGGTAGTTTATCATAAATGTAGATAGCCATACAGTAAGCGTTTTTGCTAAATATTTGTATTCGTTGGCGAGGAACTACCAACTTTTGCTTCCCTGCAGCTTTTTGTGGCCAATTCTGACCGCTTAACAAAATATAAATCCATATTTTTATGTACAAATATACAAATTTCAAATATATATTGGCTAGGAAGAGGCAGTATTTTGAGTTGTACGAACAAAGGCTTGCATGAATCAAGAAAACTAGTATTGCACAAACATCTTATACATTTCTTTTGAATACGAAACACTCTCGGAGAATCAACTGAGTTCTCCCATATTATAAGTCCATATTTAAGAATAGAGGTTACATAACCATGGTAAGCTATGAATGCTGCTTTATTTGAGATTACTTTGTTAATGTTCTTTAATACAAATATGTATTTATCTAGCTTAAGACATATATTGTTCACATGCTCTTTCCATGTACAGAGATAATCTACTGTTATGCCTAAAAATGAAACTGTTTGTGCTTGAATGAAAATGTCCTGTTATTGTTGACTTTAAAGATGGCCGATGTAGCCAAATTCAGTTACGAAATTATTACTTAGCCTAATTCTCTTTTCTTATATTGATATCTATGAATGTATCATCAAATATATTTTTCACGTTGCACGTGCACTCGAGTCGGTAGTTCCCCTAATACAATTTCTTCACCTTTCAAAAAACCCCACTGGTCTCGGCTGACACACGCAGTTCTTTGTCTAAAATCGTTCAATTTGTACGGTAATTAAATTTAACGTTATACGGGCCTTCCCCTTATCGCTGTTTTTGTTTTATCACTCCATTTACAAAGCGCACGATTTAAATTGTTATTTATAGAGACCACCTCGTTAAATCGTTTGTAATCAGGCCTAATACGCGCGCGATTCGCTCAATCTGGACGGGGTCTAACCACGAACAAATCAGAGCGACAGCACACACTAGACTGACTAGGCGACCGGCGACTTAGTCGCTTTTTAGAAGATTTGTCATTTATTTTAGACTAGTTTCCGCCCGCGGCTTCGCCCGCGTGGATTTCGGACTTCAAAAATAATTAAAAATTTTAACTTATTATGTTATTCTGATATGAAAGATATATTAATGTAATGTTTCATGAAAATCCGTCCAGTGGTTTTGGAGATTAGCCCGAACAAACGGACAAACAGACAAACAAAAAAATAAAAAATCATAATCATCACAATCATATATATATAATATAATCATAAAAGTGTTCTGTGTTGTTTAAAATCGCCCCCAATTAGTTTTTCGTAAATATATTCAATGTACAGACACTAAAATTTTACTGTTTTAATATTTATTTTAGAAGATGAGAGATTATTTAGAAGAAGATGCAGCGACTAGACGCGGGTAGCGCACGCTTCAAGACGCCAGACGCGGCGACTTTCGCTTATATATGCTAATTAATGTCAATTAACGTCAAAATACAGTCGCGAGATCGCGCTGTCGCACGACTCTACTGCGACAGGTCACAGAGACTCGCTAAATCGTGCGACTGCATCGATAAAGTCGTAAAGTCGCCAGTCGCCGCATCTAAATGTGTTCTGTGACCCTAATATGTAATAACTTTTTCTTAGTATAGGTACATAATAATGTAATAAGTAAAGTATACAATTATAGCAAAATATTGTTTTTAAATTTCAACACAGTGAATCAAAAAATAAATTGTGGGAGGAGGGAGGAGGAGGAAGGAGGAGGGAGGAGGAGGAAGGAGGAGGGAGGAGGAAGGAGGAGGGAGGAGGAGGAAGGAGGGTAACGCATCTGTGAATCTGTGTTAGATCTATGCGTATGTTTATGGACGTCGTCGGTTACTATGAAGATGGTCCAATTGCTTGTTTGCTCCCATCCTATTAATATTATAGATGCGAAAGTTTGTATGTTTGTTTCTTACTCCTTCACGCAAAATCAGTTGAACCGATTTTCATAAAATTGATAAGAGGATCACTTGGATTAACACATAGGATAGTTTTTATCCCGAAAAAATGTTCCTATGGAATGCCGTGGGGTGATTTTCTATTTTCCACGGGATTGATTTACGCGGGTGAAACCGCGGGGCGCAGCTAGTATAATATAAGGGTTAAACATAGTAAAGTAGTAGGTACATTTAGCGGCGAGCGTACGTCGATGATACCTATAATATTAGAACTAGGTAGAAGAACTGTGGTTATAATAATATAGTCTACAATTACTCATCGCCATAATTATTATTTAAGTAACGAAACACGAACAAAAAACCGTCACCGTCTGTCGACACAGCAGCACACGGCGAAA
>LUGF01039504.1:0-12246 GCA_001625245.1 Calycopis cecrops
TTACTTTTCCATTGTTAAGGTATAATTAATAATATTTAATTAGATAATAATTATATTTATTAATATAATATTCAGAGTTACAAAACATGATAGACTTTTTTTAACATTTTATAAAAAAATTGATGATCCGTGACGTCACGTATTTGAACAGAAAGTTTTTGTTTCTTATTTTTTATTTTATTATTTGTTTACGATGAAGCACTTGGTTTAGTTGTCTTAATAGAAATACGTTTTAACGAAATTTACCGTTTACATTTCTTTAATAAATCCTCGACATCTTGCTTCATTTCAAGTTTATCCTCAGCAAAAAACCAACAATACATACTTACAGATCAACAATACAGATGAAGACTTTTCTGAAATACCCGTGTATTTTTCCCCGGTAACAACAATTAGAGGTTTGTATCCCGGTCATTATACACTAGTGAACTGCGTCTCATGACCGTAGCAACTGGGGCACGCAGCGAATTACGGTCCTGTGCGTAGGGCCCTTACACGCTCTCATCTCCAGTAACGACCCCCACAAAGGGAGCTGAGAGTTCTTTAAGATGGTGTGGGTTTGTACGTGGGGTCATTTCACATACTTTCTACTTCGAATTTTTATTTTAATGATAATAATAAGTCAAGTGTAAGCTTTGTAATGAGTTGTGAATCATCTACAAGACGGTTTACATTAAAACCTAAATATTGTTTTCTTGTATTTCAATTTTATATTTTATGTGTTTATGGTCGTAGTTCCAAAGACTAGATTTATACGAATGGTCATTTTATGTTATTAATAATATCTTGAAATCAAACTAGAACCAAAAAACTTATCGATCAATTTATAATTCGTATAGTGTGACAGCTGATTCCTATATTGCAGCATATTCAATAAATTACCTTCCTTTTAATAGCCATATTACCATACAATCGCTTTTTAAGTTTATATTAATAATTACCTAAGCTTTGAACATTTTTTGAAATAATATCGTAGTTGCCCTTTAGAAGATGATAAAACGATCAATATAATATATCTTGTAGTTTCCAGAGCCGTCTGGCTCGAAAGGATCTCTGAGCCTCCCTCGTCACCCGCGCGCACCGAGCGTGATGTTCTGACAGTGAATTTACTGATATTCTCCACGGAGACGCTCCAGCACCCGTTGTATTGAACGCTGAAGGATGCTTTTGTTGTGAATTAAACCAAGTGGAGCGAAAGTAACTTTCCTCGTGGAATATTAAATGTTATACTTGGAAGAAGCATCGTAACACAACTTAGATACTTATTATACCTAGTCTAGCCATAAGTTCTGTTACAAAGAAAAAAAAATAATTAAAACATTTATTACTTTAACAGGGTGTTACATTAAATACACAAATATAAAAAAATGCAACGCAACGTCTTATACTTCTCCATAAAATGACAGCAACTCCCTCAAAACTCCACAAAGAGCATCAGTCATCAGTGGACCAAGTGACGGACGTAAGTGGACCAAGCACTTCATGTTTATTTTATACGACCGATAGAGCCGTATCCCACTACTCGTTTGCCACTTTATACTATAAAAAAATATTTGACATAAGCTATTCGAAAATAATGAATTATAATTACAGGAATCAGACGGGAATATTAAAACAGAGCTCGTGTCCAAACATAAATTAACTCCGGCAGGAAAGTTACGAACAATTTTTCATACGCGACTTCACTCGCCGGTGACAAGGGGAGGCTTTGGTGGTTGTTTTATATGATTGTATATTTGAGGTTTATTCACGTAATCGTCTGTGTGTCAAAATCCAAATCCATTATTGGTGTTTGCTCGTAAAGAAACGATATTCATTTACAAGATCATTTGTTTCGTCGCCTTTGACTTTAGTAGCATAAGCCAGGGAAAAGACTAATAGGTCCAAAGGCTCTGAAGTGGAATCCATATATGGGATAACGGAGTTTTACTGATGCTCATCAAAAGACGTTGTAACAGTTGATTTTTTTGCCTACTGAGGATTTAAAAAAAAAGAAGAAGAAACGTTATGTTGTGTCAATCTGTCACGTCCTTTTTCCGCTGGTGGAGATGGCGGGTGACGTGTTCCTTTTTGGTTGTGAAGTTATTATAAGAATTCACTCGTATGGAGTGATTTGAATTAATTAAATATTATTAATATGTAGTGGCCATATATTGGACAGGGTACGTATGTAATATATTGGATATTTCCCTTATCACACATTTTGCCACGTCAAATTTTGATATTGAGGTTAGCGTCATTTATGTAAAACTGTTAAAATTCAATCTTATTACAAATCTTTAGTTATTGCATATCGTAAAGCATTTTAAATTAGATTCTTGATGTAATTGTGGGTTACTGTCACGTGCTAAGTGGTTGTTTAACTTGTAACAAATGTTGTATTTTCTTTTCAGAGTAATCTCCTTTTAAACTCCAGTTTAGATTCCAATTTAAGATTTGAAAGACTATTAGTATACTAAATTCCTGTTTAAATTATAAACTATATATAAACCGTGTAAGATTCCACGTTGCAAAGTTAAGTTTTACACTATCCCAGTTGTTACTTAAGGGATTATGACTTTTAGAAATATACCTAACAGTTCAAACTTATGATGAACTCCACACCCACATTATAAGGAAGAAGGCTGGACTGTTATAATATAAATGAATTATATAATTGTTAAACATACGAAGAATAAATACATTTGTTCGAGTCGTACCAGTACCCTTCATCGACAGCTGAGTGGAAATTTCCTTATTTAATAGTATTTTAGTATAACGACTGATATAAGCATATAAGTAAATTGATATTGTACTTCTTATGCGCTTTATAATTGTAACTGTCACAAACATAACCTTAAGAGATCCGAACAAAAGAACTCACAACCTGAGTCTATATTTAATTTAAGTTGAAATCGTCTTGTAATTTTAGTTAACTTGGAACTAGGAGTTCTATATTTTTAAGTATTCAATATATGGTCAAACACAAAACCTAGTTTCACTAATATACATATTCATCTTATCTCTCATTACTTAAGTTTAAAACATAACCTTGCTAATAAAACAAAAATAATAAAAGTAGATGTAACCAAATTTTCAATTACATAAATAACTTTAAGACTAATAAACAAATATAACGGTACAACGTATTTAAGGTTTTGCAGTTTTTTTTATAATACTATCTGAGGCAAAGGTTGCCCATCTTCAGACCATTCCCACCCACCAATAACTAGGTATATTCGTTTGTTTTTGCATCAGAATATCGTGTGTTTGACCCCCGAGTGTCAGGCGGAACCCAATTGTAAGATGTAACCCGCTACTTTACAATGTCATTTACAAACAGATACAGTCAGGACTTTCTTGTCAATTCTTTTATGGGACACACATTAGCACGCAGAATTTTCGGCAATTATGCAAAAGGTTGTAAATTTATAATTTTTTGTAGGACATACCTACTGACAACATTTCCTTTCTACTTGCCCTCACATATAAGCTTCAGTTTTTTGTGTCTTTTTGTGACAAACACCATTATTTAAGTAGTAACCATTTACTAATCTGTGCTATTACTGTACAACATTACAAGTGTCGGAGGCCAAGATCCACTTCGGGTCACTGCGCCGGCGAAAGTAAGTAAGTAAGTAAGTGTTACTGTACAACAGCTTTTTTTAACAGTTATGTAAGGCAGAATAAGTACATGAATAGTATTCACCTAAGAGATAGCAAAGCATGTTAAAGGTGCCTGATCGTTGATATTGCTTTCAATGCAAAAAAATGTTATAAGTAGTGCGGAAAGGCAGTGCCATATACTCCTAGCATTGTTGCCACACGACTAGGAAGGCTCTGGCTGGCAGAGTACCTCCATAACGTAACAGCTCGGCAGTCTCATTTCATATTGGAGGGAAAGAGACAACAAGAATAAACCATCTTCATAACATGTATGTGGATTTTTATGACCAAATTATGATCATCAAAACAAACGATCCGCATGAACGGAATTAATACATCCAATCAACAGAACCATTCACAGTTAACCGCACTTTTATTCTTGCGCTGGAAACGCCATCAAATATAACGATCTTTTTGTAAAACATTCGATGAACCCGCGTCGAGTTACACAGCGCACATAAATATGGTATTTGTAACGATTGTCGATCTGAATTCAGAGGATTTGCATACATTCGTATTTTTATTGCATGAGAGGGCAAACGATTGCAAACGATGTACAAGTTATATGCACGTGAAAACAATAAAAAACCGGCCAAGTGCGAGTCGGATTACACCACCGAGGGTTCCGTATCAACGGGAGGTAAGTATTACTCATAAAAGTCTACAATATTATTTTTCTGGAGATTCTTTATCGACTCGAATTTTTGTTTGATTCCCATGAAATAGGTATTTACAGACCTACAGACAGATAGAAAGACGGACAGACAGAGCGACAGACAACCGAGTGATACTATGAGGGTTTCGTTTTTTTTCCTTTTGAGGTACGGTTCCCTAAAAAACTGTCTCAGCTCCGACACGTAACTGGAATTTACTCCTTAAAACAAACATGATTCTGAAATAATACATTATGTGTCCAAAATCTGTATGCTAGTCTTCAAAACTAATGAACGGATTTTAGTAATATTTCGCACAGATATATAACTGTACCAACTGTGAGTCCAACTTATATTTTATATTGTAGCTAGAAAATATAATATATTAAAGTTTTATCAAAAAAAAATCGCAAATAATCACGAATACATAAGGTGTTCCATTCTTTACGGACCAAATGGAATATGCTTTTGAAGGCTGTTTCGATTTGAACTCTGGCGTATTGTATTCACTTTTATTGTCATGTCGCTCGATCTCATATTAGAACCGTATTCCGGATCTCCGATCATTGTTGTCAGGACAGGCAGGGGTTCCAAGTCCAATTTCCTTCTTGGAATCCAATAAGTATTTTTTTTTTATTTTATAGCTTTACAATGTTCAAATTTGTATAAAGCCTGAGGCTTTTCGAAATATTATTAATTGCGTCCCGCCATTTCACCCGGAGGGTAGGTCATTGGGACTACTCAAAGAAACATTATTTTTTTTAAGTTTAAAAATGTTTTTTATGTAATTCTAGATAATAAATGTAGGAAAATATTGTAAGAATCCCCACTTGTCTCTATTTACTTTACTATGTAGTAACCTACAGTTAACTGTTTAAACCTTCGTCTAAATGAGTAGAGTCGTTTTTGCGTGAAAGAATAACACATACAAACTAAATAGGCAACACACAATCCAACCAGCATCACGCCATAACTATCACTTCATAATCGAAATATATTTACTATATTCCTAAGTAGATGTAACTCATTATCAAATAGAAAAAGAATCTTACTGTATCACCGAACTCGAAACTATCCAATATTAAATTCACCCGACAACCCTTTCAATAAAATTGTCCTAATCGCCGGCAACTCGAACGCCTGTAACTCGAGGAATTTAATCAATTGACTGAGAACTGGCCGGGGACTGCGCATATCATTCGGTATTCCGCGACAATGGCAAATGTTCACGCGTGATTTTATTAATTCAATGTGGGGCCTTATAGGGCCCAGACCCTTCGGAACGTCACACGTATAATTTGTACGTTTGAATTCAATTTGAGCCGTAATATGTTGAAGTGAGTGACGGGGACGACTTATAGTAAAACTATCAATAGACTTAGAATAGAATTGAATTTTTGTTCAGATTTCCTCATACTGTTTAATATAAAGTAAATTTTTATAATTAGGATTTTGTATGTTTATGTGTTTATTTTTAACTAAACCCCTGCGGGTGCCTTCAGCCACTATGATTGGAGGGCCCCGGATCTAAAAGCAACAGGGCGCCTCCAGCGACAGGCTGGCCTCGGTGAGAAGGCCAGACTCTTCCTCCTTAGGGACTGTCCGGCTGCCTTTGAACAGTCCCTTACTCCACGATGGAAACGTGCAATGGGGTCAGGTTCCCATCCTAACCCGTGGTCCCAATGCTCCAGCGGAGCACACCACGCCGGTAGTCCGAATTCACGCCGCCATCTGCTGATTCAGAGGGACGGGTGGAGGACTTCCGGCACTGGCTGGTCCCATCCGCAGGGCGGCGGACCAACCATCAAACAGCCGCAGAGAACAGGGAGGACGGCAACGACACACCGCATCTCCTCTTCCTCTGCGGCCCCACCGCCAACGCATCTGACGGTGCGCCCCCGTTCGGTCGCGGGAGATAGGGTGCACGGCAACGACACACCGAGACACCTCTCCTCCCGCGACCCCACCTCCATGGACGGCATGCGTCCAATGGACGCATCCAGAGCGGGCCTAGCGACCCGGGATCCCTCTTAGTTCACCGTGGTTGTCCAAGCCACGGCTACTAAGCCCCCTCACCACGACAAGGTGGAGATCCGTCGAGGGGGATCCTTATATATATAGGTAGTCAATTTTGATTGTTAAAATATTTTATGTGTTAATTTATAAGAAAATTTATTTATCTCCTTAGGTTTACACGAATGTTAATAATTACAATAAAATGCTGCAGTTAAGCTTTTGAAAGTTTCGCTCGTTAAAAAACTAATTAAGCAAATAAATTCAGTTCAAGTAATTTTATTATAATAAAAGACACTTTTCTAAATAGCTATTAAGGCAAAAACGGAACCATTGTAGACTCGTCGTGTCTGTCCGTCCGTCGGTCCGTCCGTATGTCACATTCATTATTTTCCGAAACTATCGGGTCATCGTGGTTGAAAACTTGTAGGTTGATGTATTCTGTGAACCGCTATACGAATTTTGAATATAAATGCATAAATTAAAAAATAAATGAGGGCCACTCCATAGATAGAACTGAATTGAAAATTTATATCAAAGTTTTTTTTTCTACCATACAGGTAGAAAAAAAAGGGGTGTGGTCTTCAGGTTAGGGGTGTGGTCTTCAGGTTAAAAAAAATTTCGTTAAAATTAATTGTTTGAAAGATAGACGCTTCCAAATTGGAAAAATGAGTGCCCCCTTCCCCCTTTAAAATAAGTGTTCACGCTAGACCGTGACGAAAAACTCATAGGCAATGAGTGGGAGAGAGATAACCATAGTTCATTCTAGAACTATCCACCGAAACGCGCCCATTGGTCAATTCACTACAACGTCATATAACACACAGTCGACAACGTTGCAATTCACCGGCACGCGCGCAGCTAATTTTTTATCTCTCGCTATTATCATCCGCACATAGTTTTGTGTTACTTGTGGGCCCTTAAAGACAATAGTGTTCGTGTTAGATATAAGGACAATTAAATTAGATATCTAAGTGAATTCCGCGTGCGCCCCGCGTGTGCTACTCTTCACGGCGAGACACCGGGATCATCTAAGGAGACATCAGGTGAGTTCCAGACTGTAACCCCACAACCTTCTAGTTAGCCTATCCGCTCCTCAGCCCCAACTCCCATCAGCACATCAAGAGGTGAGATCGATTTACAACCGGTCTCACCGAAGTGACAGTAGCTCAAACGTCAAAGTTTGGTCTACTCGCCACCAATAAGAGAGTGAGAAATCTAAAAAGCATATGTTGTAGAGAGTAGAGCTTAATAAAAATAAAAAAAATGGTTTGAACGAGATGATATCATTATTAGTTTTTGGGAAATAATACATTTTCAAAAGACGCAAGTATTTTTTTTTATGTAATTCAAGATACTTCAACTTTGTCGTTCATACAAACGCTATGAAAAACCAAGTTATTTTATTTTCTGGTAAAAAATGTTGCAGAGACACTACTACTATTACTTTACCTTTTTATGCTACGGAATCCTAAGTGTGCCAGTCCGACTCTCACTTGGCCGGTTTTTGTTTGATATTATCAATGACTTGTGACTAGTGAAGCACCCGTAGAGATCTGAAAATTGAAGTAAAAAAAGGAAATCTATTGAAGCATCCCTTATTCAGATTAATAAAAAACATCCATTCAATAGCAAACAACAATGTGGAGACATTTTGTTTTTATTGGTTGATGGAAAACCATTCTTTTATTTTTCATAAAATTTTGCAGAAGTCATCTTTCACTTAATAAATACACAAGTCCTCGTGCAATGTGGTTGACGAAAGTAACGACTCAACGGTAGGCGACCATTCATTTGGACCTTTCATGTCCAAACGAATGGTTTCCCGGGAGCGCTCTTCCGATTCACCCTCTCCCTTTCGTTCAATAAATTTCGTCAATTGACTTTCGTCCTCCTGTCTTTATCCTTATGGTTACACTAAGTCACTTCAGCACACATCTCTTCAAGTCACTCCGCTGTTTACAGCCTGTCCTAGTAATATTATGCAATCGATGTTATTATTATCCAGAGGAAGTCTACAGGTGCACAAATAACCGCCCTCCCCATCCCCCCCATCCAAGAGCGCCAGATATCCCGATCACGAGTTACTTGCATCCATGTTTTGTGACAGTTAAGAGTGTGTAAGGGAGCGATCAAGTATTACGTAATGCAATTTGCCAAGTTGCCAAAATTTGGACAAATGAGACTTTTTTTTGCTCAATTTGTATGATGTTACGTTACGTTTTGGGAGCGAGAGGCCTACACAACAACGCCATGGTGCTTTACAGGGCGGGTCAAAATTCTTACAAAATTGCGTTACGTACTTGAACGCTCCCTAAAGCACAAATTTAGAGCATCTCTTCGTGTTACCTGCATGTCATTGAGAGTTAGCGGTTACAATCAGCATATAAGCTGTTTGCACTCATTTTTCCGTACAATTCCACATAACATAAATGTATAACGCCTACTTCATGTCTCGGAGTATAATGAAAATAAACATCCTCAATTATTTTTTGATCTCACCCGGGCCTCGAATCGGAATCTGTGGTTGCACGTGCTTGCCACTAGACCATGAGACTAGTCACATACGCCTAAATATATTACCACTTATCTGACGCAGTTGGGTAACAATAATCACAAAAGCCAAACACTTTTCCACACGGCGTCGACGTATACAATGAAATATAATCATCGCGGTATTTAATGATTACCGCCCCGTCATTACTGTACGTTCTAATTGTTCTTACTCGTATTTCTCTCTAATGAGTTGAATTCGTTACAGCAGACTATAATAAAGCGACTGTAAACTAAATGATAGGTATTCTCTTATCTATAACAATCCAAGTATTGTTACTAATAATAATTCTAAATATTTCATTTGTATAATAATCGGAGATCAACTAACAATCGGAACTATTATATTTCAGTTAATGGTTAAGTACATTAACGTTGTCATACTCCATAACTTGATTGCTACTACTCTTATACAACGCAATAAATGTAATACATTTACGGACTCAGATTTGCGATAGTATATAAAGGAATATAAAAATTCACGTATTCTAAAACTGTGTAATAATACGTGTTATATCTAAAAAATAATCATATATAACAAAGCTAAAAGGTATAAATGAACTGTTAATTACTGAAAGCTTAAGAGCAATCTGAGCTTAAAAGCCCGTGAAGCTTAATAAATTTCACTTATTGTTCTTTATTGCTTTTTACGACATCTTGATCTGAATTAAAAGCTTAATTATTGTTTTGTAAAGTATGGTGTTTTAAATCTTAAAAACCTTTTATTTATTTACCTCTATTTTTCTCAAGTGTAGTGTTAAGTATATAAACTTAACATATTATAAAAACATTTACATTTATTTAACAGTATTGATATCGTGCCTAATAAAACACGAATAATTAATATTTCCTTTTTAATTATAAAATCAGCTTCTTTTCCTATTTTTTTAGAAGATATTTTAAATTACGTATATGAGTCGCCAATAATACTTTTGCTTCCATTCAACAGATTTTAGGGATCTTCGTAACTTCATAACATTTTTGATTTATTATTTTTAAAATACTTATCATAAGATACGGGTGGCAACCCTAAATATAATGGTACGTAATTGAAATTGTAATACTAAATCCATCTTTTGAATTCAATTAAAACCCCTTCAACCATTTCGTGAGTTTTTATTCAAAGCACGAAACAAGGGGAAGAAGAAAAAAGTTACGACTGTGGGTTTATTAAATAAATTATATTCTCTCGATTATTACAGCTTCGGTGCTGTCAAATGCAGATGTAAGAAACGGCGAGATGGAAATTCGGATTTCGCTCACATTGAATATCTAGAAGTGGAAATGGAGAAATTATACTGGGAAATTGGAACGAGTGTTTTGGTAAATGTGGCATGGCGACCGCCCGGGGTGAGGACCGGAAACTGACCGTTTGTGTTACAATATCAATCCGGTGTTTGGAAACATAAAATTATAATATATTTTAAGATATACGGTTTTGTTTAGGAATATAATTTCAAAACTGTAATAGAGGTGTAAGCTGGACATGTACAATGTACATTATCCACTCGTATTTCCCCAGAGGCTGGACCAGGACATTGCTAGTGATGTATCTGTACACGAGAGTTCCAAATTCATTCTGGGCAACTATAGGTACTTAACTTGTCGGCTGTACGGCTGGACGTTATATCTATCATATTTTTCAAGTGAAAACTTGTTAAATCGCGTTATGTAGGAAAAAAAATTCAGATCGCGTATGTACTACATAAAAAAGTAATGTTAGTATATATTAACAAAAATAGTAAATGTAATCACGGCCTGTTTTTTTAGTTATAAGGTGTAAACAAACAATAGGGGAGTTTTAATGACTGCCGACGCAGACTGCTGCTGTTCACAGGTACGTTGCCTTCCTTCTTCCTCTCTTCATCATCGAAGTCAGCAAACCTCACGAAACATGTCTGCGTGTCGACAAGCGACATCTACCTCGCGATCGTTTCCGCCCAATTTCCCTTCAATACAGCATCTACAAATATAACGAGTGAAACAATAATTAAATGCCTTATTGTCGATCAGAGCCTTTAGATGATTATTCCCGTTGTCTATTTTGGTTAACTATCTGTAAACGGGGCATCTATGTGGCAAAAAATCTTTTTTA
Organism: Calycopis cecrops; assembly: GCA_001625245.1. Lineage (NCBI taxonomy): Eukaryota > Metazoa > Arthropoda > Insecta > Lepidoptera > Lycaenidae > Calycopis > Calycopis cecrops. Next base: position 10,960 of record LUGF01039504.1, read on the forward strand.
TACCTACCCAAAATTTCGTGCAAATTATATAATTATTAAAGATCCAAAGAAGAAAAACAAGCTTCTTTCGTTTTAAATGCTGTTTTCGGGCCATATCACTAATCTAAGTTTTGGTTTCATGTGAAATTACTTATACATAATATGATATTTTTATCCACCCATTAAATCACGGAATGCTCTAATATACTAACATATTTATTTTCCTCAACGATCAAAAAATAACCCAGACGATGTTACGGTCCATTTATTATAATTAATAATATTTCCTCGACGAAAATGTCTGTTATAATATCAAGCAAACAGATTTCCTCCCTCCTAATTAATTAACATCAGACACTAAGATCTAAAGAACCTCGTCATAAGAACATATTAAAAATCTAATTTATAAGCGGACCATACAAGCTATTATTCCCACACTCAGCCCGAGGCGTATTTTCTTCCTCGCTTCAATTACGTTAATGCTAAAACCTCGGAAGGAGTCCGATGCCCTTTCGGTGTCCGGTGAAAAGGCGGAAAGGCGAAAATCCATCAGCCAGAGTTACGACGTCCTCGCGGCAGTGTACGACGTGGGGACCTCACGCGATCTGATGCTTCATTTATACGCTTGTTACTTGATCCGATCTATAAGATAACTTTGTAAATTAGTATGTCTTCTTTGACTCTCTAATCTTATTTAAGAGCTTTGATGTTACTTTATTCTCCTGTCAGCGTTCTAATGTTTTAGTTTAGGCTTTAGTGTTCTGAATAATTAAAATAGAAAGTTGAAATATACTTACAATAAGTACCTATATTGTATTCGGCACTATGCCGAATACAAACTTTTCATAAAAATCTTAAGGCTTTTTTGGAGTAGTACGAAAATAAGCGCTGTGGCACCAAAATTTTATCAACTAATTAGATTATCAAACGAGCAGTCGGAGCCTTTTAATGACTACGAACGCTCACAGTGGTCCGCTTGATTGCTATTTAGACTTGTTGTGCATTCTCCTCGTCAGCCAATAAAAACTGCGAAAACTCCACATAAAAAACTTGAAATTGTAAGAAATTATTATAATTATTATACTTTTTATATTATTATTTCATTCACATGTCTACCCTAAAATAATAAGTAAACTCTAAAAATAGAAAATAATAAAATTGTTGTTACAAAGTGGAGCACACCATCACGACACAGCGGACAGAGAACAAGTCGCGATTAGTGGACGCAGAGCGGACACAAGTTGTCTGTCGCCGACGTCGCGTCATGCGGCGCGGGAAATAACAATATGAGCGACGTCACGCCGCCGA
>LUGF01039504.1:17090-27330 GCA_001625245.1 Calycopis cecrops
TATTAGTAAAACACATTGAACGCAGGACCATCTAGGTTGATGTTATTCTAGTAAGTAGTAGTTTTATTATAATGTTACTCTTTATTTAGGGATTTTATCGAGATACATTTGCTTCAATTGACGATGGTCCTGTTTGAATTTTAAAGGGATTTTTTCACTAAATGTTTAAACGGCAGAATTCATAAAAAATAATTGGGTTGCCATGTTGATAGATAGATATAATATATTATTCTAGAATCCCGGCGCCTGTCTAAACTTCTACAGTAAGTGACACAAGCAGGGATTTTCTTGCGTAAAACTTCCACATAACCTGACTCTAATTACTGAGACCTCTTTCACGGTCTATTTTATTTAGGAATATCCTCCTTAGGTAAAGATGCTGTCTCAGATTGGCTAAACTGGCAAGTGAAAGTGTGTTTATCATTGAAACCGTGGCGCCTCGATCGATGAAGAAGACGAGAGGTTATACTTAGCTGTGGACGGCAAATATGATCTAGAACATATTCCATATTAATCTAATAAGAAGAAGTGTCATGCTACATTGCAGTGGAAATGCGCCGGCACAACCTATAAGATATGGCATGCTCACGTGATACTGTCCCGAAGTGACAGCCATCATAGTATCTACTCACACAGCAATAATACGATTGTCTAGTTGCGTTACCGCCGGCCCATCAGACAAGACAAGGGAAGTAAGAAAATGTCTGTGAAAATACGTCGTTGGACAGCAACACACTCCATCTCTCGTTTGCCACAAACTATAAACAAAATCTGTTAATGTGTTTTTAATATGTTAACGAACGCCGACAAAACACCCTCAAGTTACATGAGATCGTCACATCCGGTCGCGATTACGCGCCGAATTGTTTATAAGCCTTTCTCCCCCTCTCCTCCCCCCACTCCGTGTTTATAACCGTGTTATGAAGTAAAGACTCGTGTTGAATACAAATTACGTAAGTAATGGTTCCATGGTTCGGAGCGTTCATCCTGCTTCACATAAAATTGCTAATGCGCGTCCCGAGTCAATTACGATGGAGAATATTAGCCTCTACCGCCGTAAAGAGCGTTTTGTAGTTGTATAAATGTTTAACGTGAGTTGGTGTATCATTTTATTTAATAAGCGGTTATTACTGTATCTGTATTGTTGCGTTTTAAATAATAACATTAAACTATGAACCTAATTTCTTTTCAGGATCGAGCTGGGGTTGAATTAACTAAAACTAAAAACTAGACGTGACTGTTGATGTTCAAAATATAATTTCTACTTATTACCACTAATTCTACTAGCTGCGCCCTGCGGTTTCACCCGCGCAAATTTCGATCCAATTGAAAATCATCCCGTGGCATTCCATAGGAACATTTTTTCGGGATAAAAACTATCCTCTGTGTGTGCCAAATATCATGAAAATCGTTCAGCAATTTTTGTATGAAAGAGTAACAAACAAACAAACATACAAACTTTTTCATTTATAATATGAATAAGATTTTAAATAAAAACTTGTTCATTTTATTTCATTTGTCTAGCTTTGTGTTAAGTGCCCTAAGAGTTTGACGATTTGTATGATAGCTATTATACAACGGACACATCATCGTCGTCATAAGCCGGAGGATGTCGACAACTGGAATTACTGCACCGATTTGCTATTTATTTTATTCCTGCATCCTTTATAGTCTGACGAAGGTATGTAGGTAAATAAGTATTTTATGAAAAATACTTTACAGAATGTGGTAACATTAAGAAATGACCGTATATTATAACAGTATCCATTTCCGATTCCGATTAAAACAATACTCAACGCGTGAATGCAAATATACTCGCGTGAGCTGATTATTTTTGTTTGAGTTTCTCTTTAAAAAAAAAATCTAAACTTGTGATAACAATTTGACCTACATATTTATTATTATCTAACTTTTGTCGTTTATAATTTAAAATTTATAAACCAGTATTATTTCATTATTTTTTATTTTTATGGATTAAAAAAATATTATTGCATTACGATATATAAGGTTTAAGTAACACAAATCTATTAACGCTAAATAGACTAAGAACACGCTACTTAATTAAGTATTAAATTAAACTGCTAGAGACTTGTATAAGTTTAGTCTAGACAGTCTAGTTAACACTACAATAAGACTCTTAAATATGCACTATGTTGGCGTTAAGTGAGAGGTTTCCACGTCAAAACTGCTGCCAGCATTCGCCCTACAGCTACTCCGGTACCAGGATGGCATGAACGCTGAAGGCTATTGTTGGTATCATCTTGAAGGAAAACAGACCCGAAACAATAAGCTTGCTTCTCGTTTACTTTCAACTCACCCAAAATGATGCGATTATTACTTAATACTGTGAATTTTCTATTTATAATAAGTATATATAATAGTACATTCATTTTTATATCTTAATATATGATGTATTTTTTGTGTGCGTGTGTATAAACTGAACTCCTAAGCGACTGGACCGATTTTAACGAATTTTTTGGTGTGTATTGAAGGTGATTTGAGAATGGTTTTTGACTTTAGATTCACAAATTTGTCGAGTAGCTAGTGTTTTAGCGAATGCGTGTAAAACCGCGAGACGTATAATAATATATTATTTTACGCCTCGCGGTTTCACACGCTTTCGGGAAGTTATATCTACACACACACACACAAACATACGAGATTAATCATAAAATAATTCGGGTCATTTCAGTCCAGTCTAGTTCGGTTATTTCAGTTCAATTCGAACACAAGCACTATGACACCATTGAATGGATTTCGGTTAGATTTAATAGACCTAAGCGTGTGATATAGGTAAAATATATAATTTTTACTCATGACCTTCTTCGGTCGTATTTTGCTGCAATGCAGCATAGCACTTCCGCTTACTTTTAAAAATACATGTATAACATAAAAATCATATCCCACATAGGGTCGTGTCAAAACTCAAGCTCAAAGGGTCGTATTAAATCCGCCCTATGTGAATGATCGATGCTGAAGATTGTTTTGTCCCCGTTGATGTGCGTCTTTGAGTTAAGCAACTTAGCCCGAGGCCGCACCGTCACGTCTGAAGAACAGACTTCTAAAAGGTTTACTCTTTCCTATTTAATCGCTTCACAAACATTCCCAAGTATCTTAATTTGTTTGATGAGTTTAGTGATATAATTCGTTTCAAAATGTTTTGTTTTGGGCCGAGTTCAAGAGATATAATGAGAAAAAATATATATTTGAAAGCTGTTTAAATACTATTATTTAAAATTGTACAAACCGGAAACAGAAAAAAATACCTATGTCTGCGGTAAAAGAATACAATGACTGATAGCTTGTACAAAATAGTATCACATAATTACTGGTTAATATTGAATATGTAATTTCGTTATAAATTTAACACGTCTTCTGACGAAATGGGGTAAAGTTAGCTGGTTTTACACGTTCATTCGGTGTACACTAAGGGTCAACTCACATTGGGGCAGAGTCGAAACGACGCGACGCGTCATGTTTTTCCGCCTAAAGCATATTCATCTCTATTGTTCTATTATTTAAGTACAACGACTCGCGAATCCGCTCGACTCCAGCCGAACGTCGAAGCGCGAATGCGTTCATATTTACGTAGCACAAATTCGTACTTAACCCGCCGTTGGTGACGTCAATTTAACTTACATCATTGGTGACCCCGGTCTCACGGACCGGGTTTTTCGACCCAAAATTTTACCTATAACTAATGATTTATTGGACATATATTTAGTTTAGTTTTGATAAAACATATATGTATGGCAATAAAACACAAGCATTTGTAAAATCACAGCTCGTTTTTTGTTACTAGAGAGTAATACTTAGGACACTAAAATCAACATGTTTATTTTTCATATGTTTTATATAATTTAAAATTAACAACAATCATAAACATAAACTTATTGAATCAGCCTTTTCCAGTCTAATGACATTAGAAACTATTAAGAAATAACAAAAAAGAAATATACTCTTCTAATAAAAAATAAAAAATACACCTACCAAAAATAGTCATTATTACCTGAAGATTCTCGGTCACTCAAATCCTCTTCGATGTCCGAATTATTATCTGATACTAGATTTTTTGGTTCTACGTCCCTTCCAGCTTCGCTATCCGATGATGTTTTGATGGATCTTCATCAGATCTTATGGCTTCTTGTAGGAGCGCTTCAAGACGACGTTATTCATTTTCGTAAGACATTCTAAGAGAAAATATAAGTATTTATTACATATTTTTTTTTTTTTTTATGGTAAAGGGGGGCAAACGAGCAGTCGGAGCTATTTTCGTGACTACCGACGCCCACAGACAACCGCATAGAGACTATACAAATGCGCTGCCCTCCTTTCTCCTCCCACCTCCATGGGCCACCGGCTACTTACACACCGCACGAAACGTGACAGCACAGCTGTCACTTTACGCCGGTCTTGTGTAAGCGAGAGCGATTTATTACATATTTTTGTAAAATACCAATAAAATTATACAAAAAGCTGAATAACTGAAAGTCTGTATAGTACTATAATCAAAATAATAGTAAATATATCACTTACTTTTGCTTTAATTACAAAATTTAAGAAAAGTATAAAAATTCAACTTTGAATAATTTACTTACGTAGTTGGTGACGCCGGTCTCACGGACCGGGTTGAGGCTAAAACTCCTGGACCTGCGCCCACGACGATACCGCGGTGAGAACGAACGGTGAGAGGTATAAAATAAAGCATCTACTCGAAATCGCAACACGCTACGATGAAGGGTTTAAAAGTTATTCAGTTTTTTCGAATCACCCGGTCTCCCAGACATGCACGTCACCAACGGCGGGTTAAATAATAAAACAATAGAGATGAATATGCTTTAGGCGGAAAAATATGACGCGTCCCGTCGCTTCGACTCTGCACCAATGTGAGTTGACCCTTAGAGTATGGGCGTGGCAGATAGCGTTGTTAGTTCTACCGGTCCGCGCTAATGCATCACATTCTTATCTAGCGGCGGCAGTTCACAGTACAGACCTACAATAAACCGACTCACCTTCCGACTTCATGAATTTCTAATTCAAATTCTCGGATCTCCTAATTCCGAGAGTATTTCGAGTTAAATTAATTCGTCTGCGCTCGCGTATGTAGGGAAGTGATAATGTGTTGCGTTCATTTATGTTAACGTTGATAATTTCTAGATTGTTTTAACGTTTCTATTGTGATAAGTCTAGTCCTGGCCGTAATAAAATTTGTTTGTCTGAATATCAATTAATGTAAGGATCCATCGGAATGCGTCTTCTCTTTTTTGCACAAAGAAAAAGAGTGCCGTCCTTACTTTCTGCCATTGAAAATAAAATTGTGCAGGTGTATGGACGTCAAAAGTCAATCATATGACCCCTACACTCGCTTGCCTGTTTATGTATTAAAAAATATACATAAAATGCTACTGTGAAGCTAAATGAATACAATAATCAAAAAACGCAAAACTCTCAGTTAATCACCGTAATGTAGCGGTCAGCGGCAACGTATTATGACGTTATTGTTGGATACGTTCCGTAGACGCACGATCGCATGACGGACGCCACGAGTCATGACACTCCAGCCTCGCGATTTCATTCCTATCATTTCAATTCGCTTGTCTAAAGCAGGTCGTTCGCTCTAACTCGAGCGCTACGGCTCGTAAGAATGGCGAGCATGTTTAGTTTTTATTTTGGTGGCTCTGCTACGACCGAGCGTAGCTCCACAGGCCGACTACTTAGAATGTTGCTAGCGAATCCATATTCTTTTCCCTAACACAGTATAACAACGTTAAATAAGTTTTCACTGTTAATACCGACAGGGCCGACACATAACCGCAGGTTAATAGTATTAACATGCTAGTCAATGTCACTTAACTATCTGATAAATCCCTCTTATTAATTTCTTCTAACTGCAAACTGAGATTTTTTTTATTATCCGCTTTAATGACTACGCCAACCATGACTAATAATTTCCTATGAAATCAGCACTAGCCACAGTACTACGTCACATTACCCCAGAACGTAGTGCATCACTTATTCGTAGCGCTACAAATGTGTGCTACGAGCATGCGTAGCTCACTTGTCTGTGCTACGGAGCATCTTATTGACACCAATCAGTTTTGTTGATGAACATTATTGCTATCCAGCTCCATAGACAATATTGTAAAGATTGGCAATAACAAAGGGACTTTCCCATCTCTCGAGCTACGAGAGTCGGGAAAGATATTGTTATCCAAAATTATTTTGTTATTATATTCTTATATTCTCAACCTTTGATTATTTATCTACTTGGATAACAATAACTTATGATACAAAGTTGCAACAAATTACAACAAGTTGTTGCAACAATGCATATCGTTTTTCTAAACTGTTTTTATTCTTAATATTCATATTGTAAATTGAATTATAAACCTAATTAGATCACATTGTAAAACTAAATGATTTAAATAACATAGGGACTTTCAAAACAACACAAACACGTACATTTTAGTTACTAGTAACCGAACGTGATAGAGCTCTGCCACTTCGGTTGGAGAGCTTGAGCGGTAAGGTCTATTCCCACGTGTTTGCGCTCCATTTTATTTGTTTAAATTCTAATTAGTTTCTATACGAATTAGTTTGAGTTGAATTATAAATTATTATTATGATTATTTTGTTATTTTTAAATTAAAGTAATTATTTTAATAGTAATTGAAAATTATAAAATTATTTATAAATTTATAAACTGTTTTACTCCATCTATTATTTAAAATGGATAGTGATGACATGACCGATGGCTCTCAAGGAGTCAACGGTCATGATCTGACATGATGATATATTATAAAACTAAATTAATTTTCACTTTAAAAATCAATATGATAAAGACAATTCTAGAAGCTTCTCGATCTAGTCGGTCGTGGGTCCCGCGTGTAACGTTTAATTACGCGCCGCTACTCTACCGGCCGCTGATAAACGACCCTCCAGCATCTCTCTCCATGACATGTTCAGTTTTAAGCCGCGCGTCGTCGCTCACAATGGCCCCCGTTGTCATTAGGCATCGGGTTTAGGCGCTCACACTTTTGTTGTTTAACGGGATTTTGTTCGGCGCGATTAGATCTCCGTTTTATATGGGATATCTGTTAGGTTCTTTAATTTTTCGGCTCATTACATTAAACTTATGTTTTATCTGACTTTAAAATCCTCCAGCATCTGATTATCTATACAATATGTCTATATCCTTATACTATAAATAATCTCTATTCAACAAGCTAAAATGATAATGGGGATTCTGGTTTTTTTTTTCATAAAATGACTCCAATAGTGCAAACGTGCAGTTTATACTTTAAAAATAACAAGAAACAGAAGGAATTTAGATGTTTGATATCTTTTCAGGTGTCAGAATATCATTACGTCAGAGTAAAGAAGAAAGTTATTTAAAAAATTAAGTAACTGCCATGTTACATTGCAGCTGAATTGGGCGGTTACGATCTGGGAAGTACCACTTGCGCACATGATACCGCTGTAAAGTGGGTGCTGTGCTGTCGCGTTTCGTGCAGTGAGTTTCCGGTATCTATTGAGGTGGAAGAAGATAAAGAAGGGCAGAGCATCCTTATAACCTCTAAGCGGATATCCATAGGCATCGGTAGCCCTTAATTTTAAATAAAATCGGTATACCTTTGAACCACATAACCCTGGTACAAAAGTCCTTTTGCTAACGAACAATTTTTTTTGGTAATTACTATGGTATAAATATATTTCACTCAAAATGATTAACACAAAGGTATTGTGAGCGTATATAAAGAATAATATAAATCGTTGCAGGCGAAGATCTTTTGTCTTCAGGAATACTAATTGTGAAGGTAAATAAAGGTTTTGTGTAAATTAGATTGGCGTTATTTTATTGTTTGCGGTTTCGCCGGAGTAAATTATCGTGAAAATATCAAGGTAAAAAGTTGGAATTATACTTTACGATCTATTCTCATATTTATGGGGAAATCAGGAGGGCAAAAATGTTCATAGAAGGTATGCGAATTCCTATAGGGGTATAGTCACCAAATATCTCCGATTAATTATTATAAATGCATTAGAATATGATATAATTTGTGGAGGTAATAGCAAATTATAGTGTCATAATACATATAACGTAACATTCTCTGAAATGGAAATGGTGTAAAAAAGGATCTTAGCCTTTCCATGCAATTGAAAAAAAATATCTTTTTTCACATAATAGGAGTAGCAAACAAGAACCAAACGCTACTAGTAGCCCAAATAGGGACTTTTAATAGAATGGAATATAAAAAGATAATGAATAATAATAATATATCACTAATAATAAATAAAAATAAATGTTACATAAAACTTTTATATACGTAACAATAACAGCCAGCTGCTTTGCGTAGCCAATCTCGCACGTATCACCACCAAACTGTGCTACGACTGTCCGTAGCCCCACATGACTGTGCTACGGGTGTTCGTAGCTCCACTTGACTGTGCTACGCGTGTTCGTAGTTCCACTTGCCTGTGCTACGCGTGTTTGTAGCTCCACTTGACTGTGCTACGCGTGTTCGTAGCTCCGCTTGTCTGTGCTACGCGTGTTCGTAGCTCCACTTGACTGTGCTACGCAGCATCTTGTAAACACGAACCGATTTTTGTTGACGTACAATAACCTAATTTAGAATAAAAAAAATATTTCTAACTAAATAAGTTTTCATTTATTACACGACATTGTGTGTACTACATAAAACGCAACAGCACAGGCGTCCCTTTACGCATGTATCGTGTAAGCGGGAGGACCCTCTAGCGGGCCAGCCTAACTCGTGTACATGCATCCATCCATACAGTAGGCACTACTTCTAACAAAACACGGAAGATATATTATATAGGGTACGTTGTATTGGTAATAAATTGAATGAGCTATATCACATCCATACAACTGAGAGGTCGCCATTTTAGAAGTAGTTACACTGTTGTGCATTTTCCCGACTGTGTAAAGTGCCTTAGAATAACTAGTAACCATACATGTAATATAAAATGTGTAACATGTGTGTCCTAAATAAAATATATTCCTATTCTTATTCTTATATTTTCAGCAGTGGACAGAAAAACTGATGATGAAAATCACAAAGCACCGTGATTTTGTTGTTTTTTTTTAAATATATCAGAGTAGCACTTGTCCTTTTACCAAATTTCAGTGATTTGATGAAATTGCAAGTAAGTTAAGTTTAAAAGTATTTAAAGTAAGTTTTATTTAGTTTCACTATACAAGATTGGTAAGAGGTAATGCCACACTGCAATCTTGCATGCAGTCGAATTGGGCCGGCACTTTCGGGGAGGTACCTCTCGCTTACACGAGACCGGCGTAAAGTGACAGCTGTGCTGTGGCGTTTTGTGCGGTGTGTAAGTAGCCGGACAAAAAGGAGGACAGCACATCTGTATAGCCTCTATGCGGATGTTTGTGGGCGTCGGTAGTCATGAAAATAGCTCCGGCTGCTCGTTTGCTCCTATACCATAAAAAAAAACAAAAAAGCTTGTGTATAATATTATAAGCGAAACACGTTAAAACAGAGCACGGCAGGCGCCCGGCTCACCGGCCGCCATTAGGTGGGGCACTCGGTGGAATAATTTAATGGATTTATTTATCCTATATCCAATTAGGCCGATTTCGATATAGCGTCGAACTCCGACCAAACGTGGACGCACAGCTTCATGTTGGCGCCAGAATAACCTTGCTAAACGATTTATTGTGAAGTTATTTATCATCAACATCATCAGTGTATTATTTGAACTTATAAAGAACATATTCGTAGTAGATATGTGGCACTCTGTACTCTGTCTACCTCGTTAGGGAACTGGAAAGAATAAAGATGTGTCGTTGTTGTTGTTATCGTAGTAAAACTTTTTTTGGTTCTGGTGTTTTAGCATTATACTGTTTCTTAAAAGATTTTTTTTGGTATAGTAGGGCAAACGAGCAATCGGAGCCATTTTCATGACTTCCGACGCCCATAGACATCCGCATAGAGGCTATACGGATGCGCTGCCCCCCTTTCTCCTCCCACCGTCATGGACCACCGGCCACTTACACACTGCACGAAACGCGACAGCACAGCTGTCACTTTACGCCGAGCGCCGGTCTCGTGTAAGCCAGATGTACCTCCACGGTCGTGTTGGCCCAATTCGGCTGCATGCAGAATGCCACTACCTCTAAAAACATACTTATTTAGAGGTGAAGAGAGCTGTAACCAAACCATATGCTTTCGAATTGTAATTTCTCGTACAGAATTCA
>LUGF01039506.1:4304-20017 GCA_001625245.1 Calycopis cecrops
ATTGGCAGCAGATGTTGGTCGTCCATTACGAGTTGTTGGATGGTATCATTCCCACCCTCATATTACAGTGTGGCCATCTCATGTTGGTAAGTGCTTAATGTTTTTGAATTCTGTATACTCATTTGTCGCGTGTTAGTTGAGAAAACCCTTTTTGTTATAATATAATCCTAATAGATGACCTCACTGAGAGATTTGGGAATCATGAAAGAAATATACATGTACAACGTGAAGAAAAAAATACAGATTTATGGTAGTACAAAAAGTGACGAGTTATGCCAGTGACTGCATTGTAGTGTTTTTTTTTATATATAATTTAGATGTATATCACCAAAAAGTGAGTATGTGTTACAAGTAGCATGTGCCTCTTAGGGCCAATTTTTCAATAGCCAGATGAAGTGCCAAATAACAGTTATTCGTCCAATAGCCACATTTAAAATATTTCAATTAATAAATAGACGATAGACTCGTAGAATAAAGTCTCTAACTGAAGAGTAAATTTATCTGCTCATGTAACGGCTCGTTAAATATTTATCTGATGATAAAACTACTTTAACTTTACCGACTGTGATGGTTGGCAAGAGTATAGTACAAAAATAGCAAGCTAAGTCCAATCGGTGACATAAATACCTACTCTTGCCTTGACTCCTTAAAAACACGAAACTGTAATGTGACAAATGTGCTATCGCGTCTCACACTATTATATTACTATTATACATCATCTCTGCGGATGTCTATGGCTGTCAGTAGTCATGAATTGAATGGTGAGTTAGCTCAGACTGTTCGTTTGCTCTCATAAACTATAGTATTTTCGTTCGCATCGTTATTGAGGCACCTGAAAACACTACAATGTCTTTTGCTTTTTTTTGTCGTCATAATATTTATTATATATCAACTGTGGTAAATAAATAAAAGGATGTGCAGCGAAATAGACGAATGCGCATGAACATGGCACGAACTAACCAGACCGACGCTCGCCGGCGGCCGGCGGAAAACCGAAACGGATCACCCATTTTTACGATGTATCAAGAGGATACCATGATATAATAATACCATGATACCTCCAATTACGTACAACATAAATGAAAAAAAAAACAATAAAAGCAAATAATAAAAAGCAATTTATTTTTGCTGTCAAAGGGCAATGTCAAAATTACATTTTGTTTTAGCCATATTAATGTAAAGTGACAGAAGTGTGTCTCGCTTGCACATGGTGTAAAGAGAGAGAAATCCACTAGATAACTATCCTTTGATTAAAAAATTTAGAATATTTATTTGACTGATAAACCCACAGATTATTATGTGGTCTAGTGGTAAGCGTGTTCAACCACAGACGTGAGGTCCCGGGTACGAATCCCGGGTCGGACCGAAAATTGTTATTGGGATTTTTCAATTTCTAATAACAGTCCGGAGTCAGGAAGTTGGCGGTGTTACACCCCCGTGCCTCGGAGAGCACGTTAAGCTGTCGGTCCTGCACTTGATTTCTCACCGGTCGTGTCGGATTGCCGTCCCATCGGAATATGAGAATGAGGGAATAGAGAGTACACTTGTGTCTGCGCGCACACTTGTGCACTATAATATGTCCTGCGCAGATGACACGTCTATACAGACGGCCGACGTAGCCGAAACCGGCTAGGACGGGATTATTATTATTATCTGATAGATAGTTATGCACCTGTTTATCCAAGAAATGAAAAATCGGCCCTTAGTTATTTAGTTAAAATCCATGTACTGTAATTCTCACATACAAGGTTGATAAAAGCATTAAATAAAACACATAATTAGTGTATCATTTCCAGGCTACATAACAAAAATCAGATCAATCGGAGCAATAGCCACAGGATTCTTTAAAAGTTTTATCTCACTTCATACACATTATACGCCAGCTGATCGTCGACTATGAGCAGCTGGGGTCATTCACCCCGTGCTCGATGTAGCCGCCCGGTACAAAGAATGATTAAATTTTTTGGCTATTTAACTATTTGAAAAAAGTATTTTCGTATACATGTCGTAAGATTTTTCAGTAGTTTCGGATTAACTGTAGGCACTTATAGTAAATGTGGTTAAATTTAATGCCTCTCGCTTTTATCAACCTTGTATGTATTATGAACATCTATGCACAAATTTTGCTAAGAGCATTAAACTCGCTGCGCGACTATTTACTATTATATATATATATTACTGTAAAATCCCGTACCACGGTAAATCCTAAGATTTTTCGGCAAAACTCCGATATGATAATTATGAGATCATTGTCTATATCGAACTTTTACCACTATTCAATTTGTAAATCTTATATTTTACCTCAGAAGTACTGTAAATGTTGAAAAACAGACAAGGTTTAACGTTTCGTTCGGGGCTCAATTCGGAACTCGTGGACCTGGTTATAATAAGTTCGGGGCTCAATTCGGAACTCGTGGACCTGGTTATAATAATTATATATATTATACTAAATGCTGACTAAATAATAATAATAAAAAAGTTGAATTAAAAATAACACTAATTTATTATAATTAAATTTATTAAAATATAAATTAATTTTATTTAATTATTTAGTTACAAATGTAAGGGTTAGGAGTGATGGATAAAATTTATTTTTGTTATTACTATAATTTTAATTTACTTGTTACTAGTAAATAAAAATATGAGGTAGGATAATTAATTTAAACTATGTAAGGATTAGACATCATAATATATGATTAAGAAATCATTCATTGAATTGAATAAATTGAATAAATTGAATAAATTTTAATAATTAAAACGTAATGATAATGTTAATCAAAATGTCTCATGATGATTAAAATACATACCTATTATTTATGATTTTCATAGACAACAGAAAATATTTTATTTACTAGTAAGTAGATATATTACTAGATAGATTTACTAGTAAACTTAAGATTTACCAACATTTTTGTATTTCAAGGATCATTTTTGTATTCGTATTATCAAGGATTTTACAGTAAGACACGTCATCATCATCATCAGCCCCAGTGCACTGTTGCACATAGGCCTCTCCAATAGCACATATACATAATTTTATATATATACATTCCTAATTTATTACTGTATAAATTCCTGATTTATTCATATCAAAGTTGTACTTTTAGCTATAGATGATAATGAGCTTTTTTAACCTTTGTGATGTAAGGTACTTTATAATGAATATTCACTTTTTTAAGATCTGGCAACACAATCAATGTATCAGCGTATGGATCCAACTTTTGTTGGTATAATTTTTGCAGTTTTTCTCACTGATCAGACAGCAAAAGCACCATCTGTAAGTAGTAATATTGTTACTATAGGTATATAATATTATCAAAGTAATGGTAGCGTTAATTTATTGATTTGGAATCAATATATCTATAAAAAAAAATAAGATTGATTTATGTATGACTAGCTTCCGCCCACAGCTTCGCTTGCATGCATTTCGGACTTCAAAAGTGGTACTCTCTCATGACAAAATAATGCAACCCGGTTTACATGGTTTTCTCGTGCACATGCTCATTGAATATCTCGTACCTTAATCTATCATATAAATGACCATAATATGTAGCCTATATGTTGACCCGACTTGTTAGTAATATTCATGCAAAGTTTGTAGTAAATCCAAACAGTACTTTTTGAGTTTAGCCCAGATATACATACAAACAGACGAAAATTCTTAAAACTATAATTTTGGCTTCAATATCGATTGCAGATCACGCCCTAAGTATTCTTTAATTAAATTTTTCAATGTATAGTTTGACTTTTCTACAAGTTTATTACATGTATAGATAAACTTGTATAGATGATAATTGATATTGGCTCATATTTGCTTCTATTTCAAAATATTAAAAATACATATTATTATATATTAGTACTAGCTGCGCCCCGCGGCTTCGCCCGCGTAAATTTCGATATCGTGGAAAATCATTCCATGGCATCCCTCAGGAACATTTTTTCGGGATAAAAAGTATCCTATGTTATTTCTAATACCTCCAGGAATATGTGTACAAAGTTTCATAATGATCGGTCTAGTAGTTTTAGCGTGAAAGCGTAACAAACAAACTTACATTCACATTTATAATATTAGTAGGGATGTTCGGCGTAGTTTTGTAGAGCCATGTAAAATTTAAAAGGGAATATAAAGAGAGTACCCGAGAGTTGACAATTTGTGTGCCCCCAAAGAGAGCATGATGAATATATTTTCAATAGACCTTATTTAATTTACCTTTTTCAGATTCAAATCACCTGCTTTCAATCTTTAAATGAAGGTTCTACACAAAGTAGAAGAGAAATTGAATTAGAAATATCAAGCAACAACAAATCATTAACATTAAATAATTTCGAGGTAAACTATTTTACATTTTTTATTGTTTTTTTTATTACTTTTGTTCATCAAAATTCTAAAGCATGTAATAGAATATTGTAACCTTGAATTTGTCCCATTTTCTGATATCTATTTGAGAAACTCACAATAATAAGGAACCATGGAGGTGCTTGCATGACTAAAATAGAAGATAGTCATAAGAGCTCTATAATAAAATATTTCAACCCCATTGTATTTAGGCTCATAATTATGTTGGTATGTCACCACAAGTGCTATAAGTAAGTCAAGGTGATGTCCAAGGTCAGACAATAGTTGAAAGTTTGCCATAGGTACCGAATAACGAAATGTGTCAACCCCATCGCATCTGGTCATTCTTTCTCTTTGAGATTTCCCTTAAGAACCTGTCCAGATTAAGCGAATCACGCGCGCAACGTTACGCGCGTACGCACTCGCGCGTTGTAAATAAATTAAATAAAAACTTGATAAGTTTTTTTTAATTTTTAAGATTCTTACTCATTTACCAACAATACTGAAGGAAGAGGAAGATGAAGCATATAAAAATGATGTAGGAGACAATGATATAGATGATATAATTAACAAACAGCATAATGTAGCTGTAAGAACAATAGCCATAGGTCATATTGTTGAAAAAGTAAGTTAATATTTTCTTTAGCTTTTAGTTTTTTGGTAACAGATAAAAACCACAATTTAGTCTAATATTTTTTAATATTTACAATGTTTAACAGGGTTTTTATTATTTTTACACTCCAGTGTATATGTATAATACTCCATTGGTTTTAAAATCTTACGAATACAATGAAGACTGAAAATATTGATGGTTTAATTTGATCACTTTCTATCTTTAAAAATATTTTGCTTTGTACAACTAGTTTCTAATAGTAATTTATAGTCTAAACACAATATTTTACCGAAACTTTTTTTTTCAGATATCCCGACCTATGTTAGAAACACTTGTTGCAAGAAATAAATTAAATAATATTCGTTTAAAAGCTTTAAAAAAACAGCACCAAGAACTGATGTCACTACTGGAAAATACTCAAATATGTGATATATAAATATTTAAGTACATAATTTTTTATTTATGTAATAATGAACTGATATAGGCTATTTATGTACTTATGTAATATTCATATATATAAAATTATAATATAGATAAATTCACAAACATTACAATATATTATTGTATCACATCAGTTTTATCTATGATTTCAAATCCATCAGATGAATCTGCACTGGAGACTCTTTTTCTTTTTTTATCTTTAACGTTTGGATTGTATATTTTTGCCATAGCTCCACCAATGTTGGAAAACATATTATAGGCAACATTAGTCCATGTTCCTGTAGGATATACTTCCATTGAAGTTTGTGCATTCTCTAGAGTTTGTTCTAAAATATAAGTAATGAAAAATGAATTAAAGTGTTACCATAATTTTATGTAATCTAAAAGATAAACTTATATTTAAATTATGCTATTAGTTTAATCTTTACAGTGTTCAACAAAATGTACAATGATGATTCATAAGCACAAAAAATATTTGATGACAAAGATGTTTCTTCTAGCTCCAATCAAGACTGAAGACATATTGAAGAAAAAAATATAAGTTCAAGAGACTAATCAATGTGTTTATGAAGTGTAAAGATTAGAAATACTATCTTGTAGGGCAGTTGGCTGAGAAATATGAATGCTGTATAAATATATATTGTATAAAATAACAGCACTGATAAATTATGTAATGTTTCAAATAAATACAACTATAGAGAAAAAAGTATTTGTTTATGTTACCTTGATGTGGTATATATTCGTCTTCACTGGAGTCTGTCTCTTCAACTTCTTTAGTTAGTGGATGCATCTTTTCCATTGATAAGTTTGTTGCTAGAGAGCTGCTATTATCAGAACTATCATCACTTACTTCTTCCAGTGGGAAATCTTCTGGTTTCCATAAATCTGTTTCGATACAACAGTAAAAAAGTATAAAAGTAAATAATAATAATAGATGTAAATATTATATTCACATGAAAATTCATGACCAGGGCAGGATCCAAACCTACAACCATTGCCATAACATACATTAACATATTGCCTCATTACCGGCTATGCCAATAGATTTTCAATATGTAGATGAAAGATTACCTAATAGGTAATCTAATAGCCCAGATTAATACTTTCGAAAAAAAATGTATTTAAAAAAAATATTATTATATATTGTATATTGATAAAAGCGAGAGGCACTAAATGACACTACGTATACTATAAGTGCCTACAGTTAATCCAAAACTATTAAAAAATTTACGAGGAGTATACGAAAATACTTTTTTCAAGGAAGTTAAATAGCGAAATAATATAAACATGCTTTGTACTGACGGCTACAACGAGCGGCAACCGCGCACGGGGTGGATAAACCCGGTTCTCCCCATAGTCGACCGCCGCGCAACAGCTGAAGATACAGCGTGTGCTAAGTGAGAAAAACTTTTAAAAATTCCTGTGGCTAAACTATTGCTACAATATATCCGATTTTTGTTGTGTAGCCAGGAAATGATACACTAAATATGTGGTTTCATTGATGCCTCTCGGTTTTATCAACCTTGTATAAAACCTATAAGATTGCATAAGAAGTTAATAAAGTAAAAGTATTGATGATGATTGATGATATGAATGTGGAATGTTAATAATACATATAATATAACAGTAATGTTTATTTCTAAAATATTCAATTACTACATCCATTTTCCATCTCAAATTTGCCAATCAAAGAACCATAGTATGTTTACTACAAACTACTACAAATTCTTAGGTCCAACCCACACATACCACAACGACACCACAACCACACCTAGTTGTTGGGCTCATATTTTGTATTGAAAATGAATAAGACTATTCACACATACCACATTTTGCAGTCATTATCGACGACTTGTGTGACATCGACAAAATCGCAACAACAACATAACCACGTCGCAACAACAACGCAACCACCAGCGATACCGAGAACTAGTGGCCGCCCACATCGCATACACAACCCTGTGTCGAGGCAATAACAGTGCGCGCACGCCGCCCGCGCTTTTCCCCCGCTCCCCTGAATGTCAGCATACGACGTAACCACATCGCAGCGACAACGCAACCACATCGACATTGTCGGAAATACAACACAACTACAAGTTGCAGCGACACTATTCACATGTAACCACTGCTTGACTACATTTTGACGCTGCGATGTGGTGTGGTTGTGGTACGTGTGGGTTGACCCTTAAGAGCACAGCTCTTGTCGGTGGAGTCTTTACCAAATGTAGTTGTGGTAATAGTAATAATATAATATAATATAATTTCCAATAGTACGTTTTTAAGTGAATAATTTAGGAACTGGAAAGGTTCTATTTTCAAATATAGACATTACGTTAATGAAGATGATAATTGAACATAATTTTAAAAGAAAAAGATATACTTAAAGTCACAATTGTTGCTGTAAATTATAACATGACATAGTAGTTAGCATGCTAATTACCTAAACTCTGCCTATCTTCAGGTATGGTCTTTATTTCAGATTCAAATGCCAACAAATCTAAATTTTCATCAGTTGCTTCAGGTAGTAAACCCTCTAATTCCAAGTCAGATTCTAAAATAATTAAAATTAATGTGTATTAAAAAGTTACTACATTGCTAAATTTAGCATATTTACATCAAATTGAAGAATTTATTTATGCATCAAATAAATTGAGGCATTTTTTTATTAATTTGACAATAAAAATGTTTGCTGGCAAATTTAATCTTTCGAAATTTTTATGAAACACACATTTTCACTAGAAAGGTAAGTTTAATGAAGTGGATGTTAATAATATATGTTGCCGCATAAGACATACTTCTAAGGAACATGTTGCATTGCTCAATTATACTACAACCATTTAAATTACACAACATAAAATTAAGTTACATATAAAAAAAATTGCCTGCATTTTGCTGAATTCTTTTGACAATCTTCATAGCATGAGGCAGCAATTTTTGCAGAAAAAATATCAAAGTGCATACACCATATGTTAACATATATCCATTAAAATATTTTCCAACAAAGAAGGTTAAAACGAAACCTATTTCCAACAGTAAAAATGCCTGAAACAATTGGTTTAGTGAATTCATTAATATGATATATAAAGAATCATAGAAATATAATATTTTAAGCTTCATCACTTACTTTGGTATGATTAACATTTCGTAGATAAATATAATCATTGAAAATTCTTTCACTGCAATTGTATGTTGTTTTACATATTGAAACTATTTTACTTATATCCTGATTACCCAAACGTTTTAGACAAGTAGTACGATGTTTAAACTTAAGCCAAGCTTCAAATGCATCTAATAATAATGCTGTTAAACAACAAGCAATTGTGAATTGAAATAAATTTATTTGTCGATATACACACAACCTGAAAATTTAACTGGTGGTTAAAAATAAACAAATCTAACAACTTATTCAAATCTGAACAAAAGAAAAACACATACCCAAATACAATGTTAAAGCAAGAAAAGAACAAGAGAGAGAACCACCATTTTTTCCAAAATACAACATCTTGGAAAATCCCTAGTGTAAAAACATATAAATAAGACTTTTGTTGTTTATTGATTTCACTATTTTTGTTTGAATTCCATTTCAAAATTGATTTAAGCATTTTTATATGGACTTAAATCATAACAATATTTCAATTTTCAATGTCAATATGTCAATTGTCAAAAAACAAAACAATTAACAATTTGACACATCACGCAAATTGCCATTTCATTTCATGACATTTATAATACTTGGAACTTTCATGGAAGTCACAATCTGGTGAAATTCTTAAAACGTGTTAGATATTCTTAAATTCATCTAAAAGTATTGTTATAGGTTGATAAATTTGGGGGTCAATAGTCATCATTAATTGTCATCGTCAATCATTGCTATGAATCGTAGACAGAGGAACATTCTATTACTAAGAATTTTCTCTGTCTACGCTACGAATAGTCTTGCCCTTATATCCTCGTCCACTAATATGAAAAACTTATAAACTGCACGAACCACGACAGCATAATTATAACTTTATAGCGGATTCCTATGAGCGAGAGGATAATAATGTATGTTTTGGAAATCCCAAGGCATAGAAAAAACTACACATTTACCAAAAAAAACTGCACATCCATCAAATTTTCGCTCGTAATCAATTATTTTGAATAAAAACAGAAAAATCAACTTCTGGAATCTATTTTTCTTTTAGGTTCGATCGGAGTAATTATCTGTGATCTATGCTCAACAGTCACTCAAGTGTCAGCTGATTGTCAATGTCAACTGTCATTTGTAAACTGATTGTCAATGTCATAAGTAATTTGTCAACTTTTTGGTTTTTTTTAAAATTAGTATGTACCTACCAAAATTTAAACGAAGTGATTAAAATATTATCCTTACCAAAATTAATAAGAAGTCTTTCTATTTATATAGTTTGTGATTAATATTTGATTTTTATGCTTCGCATATCAATTCTTCGTATTTCTTTGTAGATTGTCTCTTTATTTCTTAAATTTCAATTCAGTAGTAGTTAAGTAGCTGTACTAATATCGAACACCGAGAAATTTTGAAGATGCCACTTTTTCAATAGATTCTTATTTTTTTCTCTAAACCAAATACAATAAAATGTCTACAATACAAAACTTCTCAAATTACTTTGATGATTACGCGCTAAATCCCAGTTTATTTCTTACGGACTCTGGAGATGCTGTAAATAAAAAATATTATTATTATGATTTATTATTTTTTCCTTTCTTTCAATTTTTATATTTATAATATTTTCCAGATATTACCTGAACTTCAAGAAAAATTGAACAGATTTAAAGAAACGAAATTAAAAAAATTAACTACAGAGTTAAAAAGTGAATTATTAAGTCAGGGGAGTGTTTACACAGGCTCAGCTGGCTTAGCACTTTACTATTTAGTAACTACCTTAAAGGGACCTTCTTTATGTCATGAAACTTTGCAGGTATTTTATAGATATATGTAGATATTTTCTTAAAGTCACCAACATTACACAACTATCCAGGAAAGACAAACGGGAGTGGGAAGGGGAAATAATAAAACTTTAAAGTTAAAATACTTTAAAGTTTATGGCAACAACAGCAATAACAGTCCTATTGTACATCTCGTAAATTTCTTTATATTTTTTTAACACAACGTGTGATAAATCCGCATTTAACTCCCGCTAAATCAT
This sequence comes from Calycopis cecrops, assembly GCA_001625245.1. Lineage (NCBI taxonomy): Eukaryota > Metazoa > Arthropoda > Insecta > Lepidoptera > Lycaenidae > Calycopis > Calycopis cecrops. The sequence continues at coordinate 14,863 of LUGF01039506.1, forward strand.
AAGATAAAATGCAAATTATTGCATGAAATAGTGCACAGCATGAGGTAAAGACTTCTGTCTACCCGCATTAAATGTAGTTGACAGTGGTTTGTTAATAAAAAGGTACACAAGTATGTTATATGGGGGTAGATAAATAAAATATAGGTAATTCTATTTCATGTTCGAGTTAGCTGATTTCTTCAAATATTATTTATTATACTAATATGCTATAACTGAATGTTATTTTATAAGATTATCCCTACTAACATTATAAAACATGTGAATGTGTGTTTGTTATGGTTCATGTCACTACTCCACCGATTATTATGAAACTTTGTACATATTCTTTAAGGCATCTATTTAAAAGGACATAGGATACTTTTATTTAAAAAAAATAAATATAATGGCTTCTGTGCGAACAAAGCATTAAATAATTAACAAATAATTAAGCAAAATATAGATGGATTATTTTTCTTCTTTTTGTTTTTCTGGGTTAACCTAATGATGAATGAACATTGCTATTATTGAGAATACCTGAGTGCGCTATTTGCATACGCACCAATATCTTGGTCGTAAAATAGAGATTTTATACTTTGATCATCAATGTGAGACTAGTGTTGTGGTAAATCTTGATGATTATGACACGTTGAGGATAATGATTAATAATTTTCGTTTGAATCATAGTTATTAACTTCTCGCAAACGAACACTTCAGCTTTATTATATTAGTATCAGTAGATTTCATATAATATATTATTTTAGTAATCTCCTGGACACCATCAGTTGAGAAGTCTAAAATATGATATAACACTGAATACTAATTAGTTAATTAAAGTGGATTAATCACACTTGTGTTCAAAAATTATGGACAATATGCTGGAGTTTTGTGGTTATTACAGCACAGGGCGTTTTAAGGGCGTGCTGTAATCGGTACATTAACTCCCTTATAACGTAAAATACTATTTTGTTTATATTGATAATAGCTTACTCCTTATACACACTTAGGGCTATGTAAGCACCCTAAGTGTATATGAGGAGTAAGCTATTATAGAAATAGAAACAGGTCAACCCTTCCACATGACTCAAACTCAGTGATTGATTTAAATTGATTGACCCACAATTTAAATATTTTTTAAGATTTCACATATTCAATATGTTTTTATCTATAGCCTGTATTTTCAGAAAGCTTTAAAGTATATTGATATAAGCAGTTTAAAAGGACACAAAATTAGTTTTCTATGTGGAGATACTGGTCCTCTTGCAATCATGATTGTTATCTATTACAAACTTAACAAAATGTTTCCAACAACTACCCTCGAACCTACAGAGTTAGTTGAAAGGTAATATATAATTTAATTCTTATGTAAACTAATTTCTTTTCAAGGAGCAATGTTCCAAGAAATTTCGCACTGGGATAGGAGCGAAATCCAAAAAAGCGTAACTAGAGTTTTATGCTACAGTCGGCTGCATATGGCTCTCTTTGATTATATTGAGCTGCTCCCAACAAAGCGCGCCCTCTGTCTGCACAATATGTCGGACCAAAAAATCATAATTACCTATCATCAATATCATTAATGAAAAAAATGTATCAGCAACTTCTATTTGCCAACGACGCATTCTATTTTTGTGTTAGTTAAGGGTTTGTCAGAATTTGTTGCTGGCATGTGTTCGAATATATATCCAATTTCGAACTTAAATTGGGAGGATAATGTAACCAAAATCATGGAAAGAAAAAACCTTTTAGAAATAGCAACAGGATAGCTGATGGAAAGAGAAATACAGGGCTAGTTTTTGGTCACCGGGCAAATATAAAATAAAAAACTGAAAATCAATCCAATAATGTGTTTAAAAGAATAATAATAATAATAATAAACCTTTTTATTTCTATGAATTTTAACATTTAAGTTATTAGTAGATAATCTTAGTACTGTAGAAGAGTCCTTATTATATAAGTCCTTATTTTATGTGTTCGTGTTGTTAGTTGTAGGTTCTATGTCTTCATGGATCCCTCTTAGGGTGAAGGCCACCTCCGATCTATGCCATTTCTCTAGGTCCTTTACTATCTTGGTCTATTTCTTTCCATCTGTGAGTATTATGTCATCCTTCCATCGTTTAAAAGGTCTGCCAACATTTATTTTTCCTCCGTTCCTTGCCACCGGGTGCACCTTGTGGTCCATCTAGAATTGGATAGACGGGCTATAATAGTGTTTTAAATATTATCGTTTAATTGTAATATTTTGTTAAATAAAAATCGATTTGAAATGGTCCTTGAAAATACATTGATCGTTGTTCGCACACGAAGTGTATCCACTTCTAGGTCAAGGACGCCGGACTTTGGGACGCGCGAGGTAGATGCGACGTGGTAACCGAGACATGTGTTTATAACATGGGTCAATCTAATTGTATGTAATTACTATTTTTTTTATTTTATGTATTAAAAAAATGTATTATTGACTCTGAACCAAACCTGAAAATTTGGCCGGTGACCAAAAACTAACCCTGTATACTATGCATATTATAGGTACTACAATAATTTATGATTGGTATTAGATGGTAGGTATTAGTCCGAGGAACAGCGCTTAGTTGGTAGCGTTTAGTTATGCTACCGTATGTAAGAGGTCTATCCGAAAAAAAATATGATTGGACTTTTCAAATATATGTATACAAAAACAAATTTAACTTTTTAAGAATCTACTATTGTCTATCTTATTATTATGGAAGTTATCTACTTTCAATGCTTCAGGTTGTTGAGCCTAAAATATCTTTTGAAAACTTCTCCTGATGAACTTTTATATGGAAAGGTTGGATTCTTGTATTCTTTACTGTTCGTCAAAAACAATATTGAGGATGAAAATGCTATTCCAACTCAACTTATTAAAGAGGTAAGTGAAAATATATTAATATACTAGCTGACAATTGACATTGGCACTAATTTCTGTGGCTATTAAAATAAAAATAAAATATTGTGGTTATTTTACGGGTTTTAACACGATAAGACTAATTAAAGGTACTAGTTAAAACATATGCCTTTGCTCGACGTTTCGACTGGGTTACACAGTACTATCCAAGTATGGTCCGGGAAGCTATAGAAATAAAAAAGAATAAAACTTTCAATCGGGAGGATGGTTTTAAATTATCCGCATCATGGAACCCAGTGATCAACAAAATTAAGACTCGGGATTTACCGTCGGATCAAGCTGCGGATACAGTGAGTTGTGTGTGCCGTGGTGTTTCGAATATATAACTTAAATCGGACAAAGTGACGGTATATGCGCCTATTTCTTCATTTATAATGGGGGTAGTGTTTGCATTAAACTTCACGTCACAGCAGCTGTCATCACTTCGCATCAGTCGACTCGTGACCACGGCTGTTGTAACCCAGTCGAAACGTCGAGCAAAGGTATATGTTTTAACTAGTACCTTTAATTAGTCTTATCGTGTTAAAACCCGTAAAATAACCACAATATGTGTAACAAACGCGAAATTCTCAAACAAGTAAAAATAAAATACTTACAAAACATTGCGACGCATGATCTTTATGGACCATGGAGGTGGGAGGAGGAAGGAACGCAGCGCATCTGTATAGCCTCTATGCAGATGTATATGGGCGTCGGTAGTCAAATGGCTACGACTGATCGTTTGCCCCCCTATACAAAAAAAAAGCTACTAACCAACACCTATGGGTTGATATATGTGTTGCGATTGTTGTGTATTCCTTTGTATGTATACCTACTAAGTTTTATAAGGTTGCCGTTTTATACCAAAATAAATTATTACTTACCTTCCCAGCCCTCTATAAAATGTAGACTTTGTCAGTTTTGAACAGTGTAACTAAGTTACTACTTACTTAAAGAATTTTCATTATCAGATCAGTATTTTTGAAGTAGTAGGTAAGTAGGCAAGTCCATTAAAACTAATAAATAGCTTCAAAAGGATTATCAAGATGAGTTGCCCACCACCGTCTTCCCAATAGGCGTCTCGAAACGATGCTCATTTTCACACCATGCACCGATGTCTTACATGAGCAAGAGGTCTATTATTTTTTTTTGGTGAGGCAGGGGAATGCCTTTACGCGCGCTACCCAGGAACCTGGGTGGCTCCCGGGTACAGTGTTGGGCTCGACAACTGGGTTGCCCCTACTATCTGTCCGGCTGCCTTTGAACAGTTTCTACTCCACGTCGGAACCGTGCAATGGGGTCAGGTTCCCATCCTAGCCCCTGTTTCCAATGCTCCAACGGAGCACACCACGCCGGTCGTCCTAATCCACGCCGCCATCTGCTGATTCAGAGGAACGGGTGGAGGACTTCCGGCATTCGCTGGTCCCATCCGCTGGGCGGCGGTCCAACAGACAAACAGGGAGGAGGGCAACGACACACCGCATCTCCTCTTCCTCTGCAGCCCGACCGCCAACGCATCAGACGTTGCGCCCCCATACGGTTGCGGGAAATAGGGTGCAAGGCAACGACACACCGGGACACCTCTCCTCCCGCGACCCCTCCTCCATTGACGCATCCCGAGTGGACCTTGGTGAAGCCCACTCGGAGCGTCCCCTCCTGGGATCCCTCTTGGTTCACCGTGGTTGTCCAAGCAACCCTCACCACGACAAGGTGGAGATCCGTCGAGGGGGAAGAGGTCTATCCCTGACGCAGTACCTTTCGTCTTTCTCTCAAGATTGGGAACCAATTAGTTTTAACAAAATGTTCCCGTGCGCGTGCATCAGCGAACTAGATTATTATTATTTAAGATAATTGCTAGTACCTTAATCCTTGTGACTTGACACTTACACAATTCTCAATCGAGTGAAAATAAGTTTAAGTATTTTTTATAATATAGCGAACGAGTAGACTGAGCCATTTCATGACCACCGACGCCTATAAACATCCACGTAGAAATGCGATGCTCTCCTTGCCTCCTCACCTCCATGCGGCCACCGAAGGAACCCAACAGCATAGCTGTAGCGTTACGCCGATACCGTTTGCTGCAAGAGGTACCTCTCCGCTTTGCAGTTCATTAGGTATATACACAGTTACTATATTTGACATTTCGAAGACCTTACTCCTCAGCAGTGCTTTGCGTCGTACCGACATGAAATCAAAATCAAAATCAAAATCTGCTGCTAGTTTGCTTGGGGGACCATAACATCCCCTTTATCGCCTTAATTTAGAGGTTCTTCTCCA
>LUGF01039506.1:20085-31731 GCA_001625245.1 Calycopis cecrops
GAATGAACCTTCTAGGCAAAAGTCGTCGTCGACGTCGGCCAAGTCTACACTTTCCACCGGGTGAGACTATCCAGAAAAAAAAAATACAATATATAAAGGACCCAGAAGCGAAGTAGAGGTTTAGTAAGAGGTAGTGCCACACTGCATGCTTGCATGCAGCCGAATTGGGCCGGCACGACCGAGGAGGTACCTTTCGCTTACACGAGACTGGGGTAAAGTGACAGCTGTGCTGTCGCGTTTCGTGCGGTGTGTAAGTAGCCGGTGGCCCATGGAGGTGGGAGGAGAAAGGAGGGCAGCGCATTTGTGTAGAGACTGTCTTCTATGCATATGTCTAAGGGCGTCGGTAGTCATGACAATGGCTCCGACTGCTCGTTTGCCCCCCTATACCATAAAAAAAAAAAAAAAAAAAAAATATTAAACCACGTTGTCACTTGTGATGAAAAATATAAGCATTTTTTACGAAAGCAAGCGATTCTCGTGTTGGCTCCACTCATGTTCTGATGAAAAAACAATGTCCAAAATGATTGGTGGTAGAGTGTTGTCGTTTGTACTGTTCATCACAAGTTATTACCAAACAACACCGTGAGGAACTGGACAAAACGATAGCATCATATCATTCGTTAATCTCTGGCACCCTTATGTACTAGAGGTCTTACATGTTGTTTTTTTTTTATTCCAATCCACGCCGCCCTCTGCTGATTAAGAGGGACGTAGAGTACTCCGAGTCAAGCTGCTCTTAGTCTTGACTCTCCTACCAAGCCTGTCCGGTATAGCTAGCCCTGCCCTAAATACCCTTGAGGGTCATAGAGGCACGCAAGCCCACCAACCACGACAAGGTGACAGAATCTCCGGGGAGTTCCTTTCGGACCTAAATTAATGCTGCAGAAACAAAGAGAAGTCCAATACCCCTTCATCTGATTGCTATGATTCTTCGTCGGGCAGCTTGGGTTATCTGCTAAAACTGAATGTTATATTATTAGATTATCCTCACTAATATTATAAAATATGTGAATGTAAGTGTGTTTGTTACGGTCACGACACTACTCAACCGATTATGATGAAACTTTATACCTATACATAAATTCTTTAAGGTACATATATTTTCGGATAGATTTTATTTAAAAAAATTCAGCACGAACGAAGCCGCGGATAAAAGCTAGTAATATCATAGAATAAAAATGTTTGGTAAGTTGAAAGCAATAAAAATCATTTCGTTATAATCATCTATACAATATACAATAAAACAGTAAAATCAGTATGCCTGTACATTTAATATATTTACGAAAAACTAATTGGAGGCGAAGTAAAATATTATTTGTACACTTTTTAATATCTTTTAATTTTTTTGTCTATGTGTTTGTCCGGGCGAATCTCCGAAACTACAGAACGGATTTGAAGATAACTAGTTGTAGTGTATAGATATATAGACAAAGCCTGGTCAACATCAAAAACACTTTTTAGGGTTCCGTATCTTAAAGAGAAAAAACGGAACCCTTATAGGATCGCTTTGTTGTCCGTCTGTCTGTACGTCTGCCAAGACCTTTTTCTCTAAAACGCGTGAAGGGATTAAGCTGTCAAATACGGAGGTCAGTTACCTCTTGATGCCTTGAAAAAATCACACTTCTAAGTTAACCCAATAAAAAGTTATAGCCAATTATGCACAAATTTTGTATGAAAACGTACTTTGTCGAAAACCAAAAAATTATCGGGTACTTCCCGTTGACCTGGAGTTGTGAAATTTGGCAAGAAGTAAGAACTTTTAGCACATATATAAGAATAAATCTGAAAACTAGTAAATTAAATGTAGATCATTAGAAAAATCTTTATCAACTTATAACTGTAATTCGTTGCCTACTAAATGTGTGTGAGCAACCGCTTATATACGTTTATCAACTTAAACGGCAGGCGTAAAGTTACAATAATTGAAAACCATGCATTACGTTTGGATTACGGAACCCTCGGTGTGCGAATCGGACTCGCACTTGGCCGGTTTTTTACTGCGGTAAAATCGCTCATTTCTACGGGAAATCGGAATTTCGGCACACTGCAAGCAAACAATAAACAAATCACTGATTATAATATTACTACGCCTACACGAACAAAGTCGCAGGCACCAGCTAGTTAAAAAATAATTAAAATGCAGATGAATTATTTTCTTCTTTTTGATTTCTTGGATCAACCAAGTGAATAAATAATAATAAGCATTGCAATTATTGAGATAAAGTGCGCCATTTGTTTACGCATTTATAGTTACTATACTAGCCAATATTCTGGATCATAAAAGACAGATTTTATACTTTGATCATCAATATGAGACAAGTAATTGTGGTAAATCTTGATGATTATGACACGTTGAGGATAATCATTATTAATTTTCGTTTGAATCGTAGTTATTTACACACTCGCAAACAAACTCTAGCTTTATAACATTAGTATGGATTTCATTATTGTATAATATGTTATTTTAATAATCCCCTGGGCTCCTTCAGTTGTAAAGTCAATTTTTTTTTTAATGGTATGGGGGGGGGGCAAACGAGCAGTCGGAGCCATTTTCATAACTACCGATGCCCATAGACGTCCTCCTTTCTCCTTCCACCTCTATAGGCCACCGGCTACTTAAACACCGCACGAAACGCGACAACACAGCTGTCACTTCACGCCGGTCTCGTGTAAGCGAGAGGTACCTCCCCGGCCGTGCCGGCACAATTCGGCTGCATGCAAGCATGCAGTGTGGCACTAATATGATATGACCCATGGAGGTGGGAGGAGAAAGGAGGGCAGCGCATCTGTATAGCCTCTATGCGGATGTTTGTGGGCGTCGGTAGTCATGAAAATGGCTCCGACTGCTCGCTTGCCCTCCTATACCATAAAAAAAAAATATGACACTAATTATGTAGTTCCTTCAAGAGGATTATTCATACTTGTGTTAAAAAATAGTGAACGATACGCGGGAGTTTCGAAGCTATTACGACACGCACCGTTTTAACGTGCCGCACCGTAATCGCTACTTTACCTTTTTTTTTATACCACGATGGTGGCACAAAAATCATACAGACCACCTGATGGTACGTGGTTACCGTAGCCTATGGACGCTTGCAACACCAGGGGCTTCACATACGCATTGCCGACCCTTTAAAAACCTATTATCTCTCTTGTATCGTAAAATACTGTTGTACATTTTCTAGGCGCATATGTATATTGAAGCTGGCGATATGGAGTTGATCAAGCCGACAATCAATTGGTTGCTTACTCAACGTTTGAAAAGTGGTAACTTTTCTTCTTCGGTTGGGAGCCAAAGTGGCGACAAACTAGTACAGTGGTGTCACGGAGCGCCAGGATTTGTGCCACTGTTTGTGTCAGCCTACCAGGTAAACGTAAACATTCTTATTTCGGACAAGGCTCATATTTATAATAGACTACATAATATAGTCACGTCGCCTGTCTTCAGCGGTGTCAACAGCCTGAACTCTATCCCAAGATTGGTAGCAAAATTTTAAACCAAATTAAATCAGTGACTATTTATGCATATATGCAAACTTTCGCTTTTATAATTTTACTAGTTCTTTCCAAGAATATATTGATAAGGTTTTACAGGTTGCTATCAAAGTACTACTTAACTATTCGATACTCAATTCTTAGCTACCACATAATTGCTTTTAATTAATTATCTCTAACTGCAACCTAAATATGAAATTAGTAGGTTGTTTATTTGCTAGTTATGATGCCAAGACATATTTTTTTTTTGGTAATATTTAATTTTGTGTTATCGAGAGTTGGGCAGCTTGTGCTTTCAATTGAATGATGTTTATTTTTTATTAAAGGTTTTTAAGGATAAAAAGTACCTCGATGCAGCTATTTCGTGTGGTGACGTCATATGGGAGCGTGGCCTGTGTGGGAAAGGTTATAGTCTCTGTCATGGAGTAAGTGGAAATGCATACGCATTTCTTCAATTATATCAATTAACAAAGGTAACTACATTATTTTTTACTTTTAGTACTTTATCTTTGTATCTAGAGTAAGACCGGTTTTTATTTTATTTATTATTCGATTTATTTTTCTCTGTTTTTAATATTGTCAATATATCTTTTCCACTTAGATACAACGATTATTATTTACTTTTATATAGTATAGATTTAATTAAACTTCTTGAAAACAAGCCTTATCTAATAACTATGCACATTGATTATTATGTAAGGTTTATTTCTTTATATTTAGCATAGGAAGCAAACCAGCGCCTGTAGCCATCTGCAACTGATAACCAGATGATTGTGGACTCTGGACATCAAAGCCAACATTTCACGCTAGTACCTACTATATTAGCAAGGATACTTATCATCATCTCTTATAATCGCTTAGTAAGTGGTTGATAGTGATTGCTGCATCCCAGTGGAATAACCGGACCGGCGCGACCGAGGAGGTGCTTCTCGCTGATGAAACTTCGTTCTAGCTATATAATATATTTTTCATTCAATCATCTATTTTAAGCATAAATCGGTTAACTTCACGTTAAATACTCCTATCACAAACACAGTCCCTGCATATCAGCGCCGGATTAATCTCTTCGGCTCTTAAGGCCCTTTTATGGGTATGGTAGAATTGGTTTTAAGACCCTTAAGCCTCCCTAAGCCCCTACCTGGATCCAGCGCTGCTTCTTATAAGTATAATCCGTATAGGTACACACTACAAACAGAATTCGCGGCAACTTGTTGAATAGGGGAAATGTGTACAAATTGATTCCCCTAATGGCGATTGCTTTTGCGATAGCAACTGTATCCAAAATATTAGTAAAATGATAATAGTAGTTTATGCAACTGTCGTATAATGAAGGGTATTAAAACTCGAGTGTGAGTGTATGAAACGAGCGAACGCGAGTTTCATAATAGTAACGAGTGTTTTAATACCCGTGTTATATGCAGTTGCATACACTACTTTATCTTCACTAATGCAATTAATCAATTAATCCAACATTGCGAAACATTAAATTCACGCTTACGTGTACTGTCACAGTGAACTTGCCGCCATTAAAACCTAACTAATGAGAGCGCAGCTGCAGCGCGCGCAGGGCCAATCAGGAGCGAGCGCGCGCTGTTAAGGATTTTGACATAAGGCTTGCCCACTAGCACAATGTTATAATGAGATTTTACGATATCGATTTGGATATTATAACATCATGTCAAATTGCTTAAATTGAGTTTTTTGTTGTCTGAGCTATAACAGTAGTTATTATAAGTCAAGTATTGGAAACATAAGTAGAATGTTACAACATTAGTGTAGATAAACGATTTTAATGCTTTGGTTGAGTCATCTAAGTTCTGATATACTAGCATACCATTATTATTGGTAAGTTTCTTAAATTCGAAACAAACAAACAGAATTAAAGTCAGAATTCGCGGCAACTTGCTGTAATGTAAACCTACCTTTACATTACAGGAGCCGGTACACTTGCACCGTGCGTGCGCATTTATGACGTGGTGTGTGGAAGAACGTCCGGGCACGGAGATGCACCGCCCGGACCGACCCGCCTCGCTCTTCGAGGGGATACTCGGACCTATCTACTTGGCAACAGATCTCATGGATCCTCTCAATGCCAAATTTCCAGCATTTTCTCTATAATTCTTCCGTGTTTAATGTGTAATTTAATAAATATTATTACTCAATTGTAACTGTAATACCAGTTCATAAATATCTTCCGTGTTTAATGTGTCATTTAATAAATAATGTTATTCAATTATATAATATGTAATATTAAAATATAGATCTCATGTATACGAGAGGTCCTTTCTTTCCCTCTCGTAGTCTTAACTTTGATGTTATGTAAGCGTCGTGCCGCTGTGATTCGGCCACATATTAATGGACTTAATAAATTGATAAAGATAAATACTCATTTTATTAATGTTGTAATACCAAAATTTAGAAGCATGATGCAAACTGGGCCCGAACGATAGGAGAGAATAGGGAATATGCGTATGATTCAAATAATGATATTTTTTTTTATATGTAAAGTCTTTTCCTGTAGATGTGCGTACGTATTAATATTTTTTTGTATAATTTTGTTTTCAGTCAGAAAATAATTATTGAAAAGTGCAAAAATTGTGCGGGAAGATTGAATTAGGTGAAACGCACGCCATTGGTCGGCATGAATTGTGACGTCAAATATCATAATAATGTGATTGTCAAAGAGCATTGGAGCATTGCCATTGGTGGTTGTTATGATACGTGACGTCATGTCAGCGCGGCAAAATGGCGATCGTTTAAAAAGCAGTTATCGGCCTACTAATTTGAAACATTTTTTTTGAACTTAACTTTTCGGGTACCGCGAGCGTATTAAGACGCTTCAAAAAAAGGCCGTGAACACGTGTTCGGTACCGGAGGTTTTAATATTGTTTGTTCAGCGCTGGATATTCTTTTTACATTAATGTAATTATGTAAATTATCATTTAAAAATATAAAAAAAATACATGCATATTCCCTATTAAGGGATCGGGACTTGGACGTAATTTTATTAAAAACAAACAAAATAATGGTAGGTATAAATGTATTTTGGTATATTACAAAAGCACTACGTAATAAATATTAGGGATAATTGTTATTGGCAGTTCCCTCTCATCACTCGGTGTTGCCAGATATAGATGTCAGGCGGCATGGGGCTGCACCGAGAGCAGTGGCTATAGCGACCTCACGCTGGTCCAAACTATAACTAACTTAACTAGTAAAATAAATATACAGTTAATAAATAATTATAAAATCTATTTCTTTTGAATATTCCATTTGGCCCACAGAACTTGCCACATACCGAGTTATTTACAAACGTCAGCTTTGACGCTCTCGACGTCTACGCTGCGCACGACATCTTAAACCTAAAATTACTAAATAAATTTCATGTCACATTTAAAACATTAATATAAATTTCAAAAACCGTGTAAAATTAAGTGGAGGTGACTGAGTGTTGGCTGTTGATTGTACAACCCGATAACCGCATCTGTGCATCTAGACTCGATTACGTCATATTGGCGCTGGCAGGATGTTAACCGCATTATAGCTTTGGTTTCCCACCATAAAGCGTCAGTGGGTTATAGAGATAAATGACGTCATTAGGTTGTAAACCAAACCGACAATACGCAGAGCCGGAATAACAGCATAGTTCAATATAATATAAAAGGTAGACTTTTTGCTTTATACCAGGGGCCCACTGGTATAAAGCAGTCTACATGGTACATAGCTAGGTATAAGTGATGTCATTAATAATTATAAATCGTAGCAAATGCCCCTGAATAATGTTTGCTAAAGGTCCCGCGCTTGTTTAATCCGGGACTGACTTTATGGCGTCAACCCCTGTTCTCGAGAAAACCGTGCTATTTGATGTATGTTGTAACAGCTATACAGGTTAGTGTTTGGTCACCGGCCAAATTTTCAGATTTGGTTCAGAATCGATAATACATTCGATTTATGAAATAAAACAAATAAGAAAAATAATATAAAAAATATTTTTGTCCCGTACGAAAATAAATACCGTATGGGTAACATAATTGATCATAGCGGCGGCGGTCGCACGCAGTGGATACGAAACACAATCAGCTGTTGAGGTCAACACACGCTTCGGGTGCTAATACGCGTATGTATATTTACGGACCGTTTCAAATCGGTGTTTATGTAACAAAATATTACAAATAAGACGAAAAAATTAAAGCACACCCTTGAAATTATGTTTATTTCCTTATTTTTAAATATGGCCGGTGATCAAAACTAACCCTGTATAACGGCCTCTTTATGACAGCACTGCTTTTTAAAAAAAATCGAGCTAAGGCGTTAACGCGAAGAGGTGAAGGGCGAAGCGCAAATCACATTCTAGGTGAACAGATGTCGTGTTCGATTAGTAAATGCAATCAACAGGTCCTTATTCTACTAAATATCAGATTCACTTAACACACAGATAACTAATCGTAGGTACATATATTAATTAAAAAAAAAATCAAAGAAGCTTCTAAAATTACACGCTTACTCTATATTTATCATAGTTTGTAATAATTTGTACACATATTATATCTATTTGTTGTTTTAAGTCTCATTTTTTAATAATCATAAGAACATACAATGACTACTACATAGATAAAGGATAAATGCTATTTATACACACCTATATTTTTTTATAATCAATATTCTATAAACAAACATGATTCGATCAATGTTCTATAGAAAAGAAACAAATATGTATTAATTTAATTAATGAACGTTAATGATAATTTTAGGATTATGTACACTATATAATACTAGCTGCGTCCCGCGGTCCTACTAACTTACGCAGTTATTGGTGTTGGTGTGCTTAAGAACAAGGATGCGTCCAAACTTACCCATTTATAATGTACTAATATTATACGCTTAGATAGTTACAGGCTATGCGCCGGTTTTACAGGCTACTATCAAAGTATCAAGTAGCTATCAATACTTAACTTCTAACTACAACATAAGTTCTCAATAGGACCAGGACTTGTACAGGAATCTGTAAAACCGGTCTTAACATTTCAACCCCATACACTTCAGTACATAACATGCGTATTAGTGTCTACAATTGAGATTTACGATGAGGTTCTTATTTCCTGTGGATTTCCTATAACGTTTGATACATGAAAAGGACTTAAAATTCATTTAATTACATTGTTATAGATGTTGATAATAACTAACACAACAGGCAATTAATTGTGTAGACGTAATAAAAATGTTGTAAATATGATGAATGAGACAATGATGAACGGGATGAATAGAATCATCAGTCAAAAGGAATCAATTGCTAATCAATAAGTAGGAGGTATTGAGATATTTCTAGATATGAAAATATGAATTCGGTAATTCCTATTGCATGTCCTTTGCTAACTGACTCTATATTATATATTAAAATATTTACTATTATTTAGTTTATATCATCTTTGTTGTCAGTCGAGTCACGCATATCATCATACAGCCAAAATATATAATCTTGATCATGCAACTGAATATAAAAACATAACCTGTAAAACATTATTTATTGTTTCCTATATTTTGATCTGTTGCGAAGTACCTTGTTATCACCTATCAAATCACCGCGCTGAGACTAATAAAAATTGCATTAGAAATTTTTGATACTTTGGAAATTTGTGAATGTATGTAGATTTCCGGGGTATGATATGATGGTAACATCAAAAATATTTTGTATTATTTTCGGGTGTGAAAATTATCGTTCGTAATATTTTGAGAGCTAAAATTCTTAATAACTAAAAACGGCTAATTTTAGAGATTTGTAGTAAACGGTCTTTTCGTTTCAACATAAATCAAATAATCTCAAAAAAAAATCAAATTTCAGAGTAAAAAACAATTTCTGCTATTTCTTTGAAAATAATTGTTTAATAATTATTTAATTGTTTAACCGTTGATGAAGCTTGGCAACATGCAAATATGGTATCTGGGTAGACCAAGATCCAAAAAAGAAATTCAATGTGAAACCTGTTCTTAACGGCACTGAACATGTACAATATGATGTTCGAGACTTTTGTTGAATGCGTTTATCTAAACGTAAATTTTATTATGGTTTAAGAAAAGAAACTTGCGACTGTTTAATATTCAAAGAACGATTCAATCTAGGATTCACTGTATACTTAGTCCGGTCAATTTAGACATAAAAAAGTGTTAAAATAACAAAAATTCCCGGAAAGCCAAATATTGGTGGAGACCTATAGTTTACCATTACAAATCAAGTTTTGACCTTTGACCTCGAATAACTTTTTAAGCACACATAGGATCGATGGGGACTTTTAAAACTTGATTTGTAATGGCAAACTACAGGCGTCCACCAAAATTTGGCTTTCCGGGAATTTTAGTTATTTCAAATGTTTATATTGACCGGACTAACTATAAATATTGTAAATACATATGGCTCTATATTGAAGATCACAAATTTATTGAAAAAAAAAACCGTTACTATCTGTCGCGGACAATACGAGACACGTCTACTGCCGGAAACTTACTATTTCTGTAGTCGACGACGCTAAGGTCGGCGCGGATAGCGGTGATTCGATTACGAACTAAATTGCTCGTCTGGGCACTCCGCGAACGTACGGCGCCGACGTAGGGGGCGTGTCACACGCTCGGGCGTGTATATCAGTCGGGGGCGAGCGGTGCGCGCTCGCAGCTCTCGCTGGCTGCGCGTGTGTCAGAGCAGCGCCGCGCCCGCCTCCGCTCGTGACGTGGGCAGCGGCGGCGCGGCGCTCCAGATGCCGCTGGCGGGTTCGTACAGCTCCACGGAGGCGAGCGTGGTGCGCGCGCGGTAGAAGGCGCGCTCGCTGCTCTCGCTGTCGCCGCCCGCCACCACCAGCACGCCTTCCGCCGCGCCCGCCGCGCACCCCGCGCGCGGCTCCTTCAGGCTCGCTACCTCCTCCCACCGATCCTACCGAATAGACAAAGATAATTTTGAGACTTTCGCGTTTGTTAAACATTTTCTTGTTACCTTACGGGATTTAACAAGATAAAATATTTATTAAAAGCATCTACTAGTTTTCGCAAGTACCTACTTTAATATATTTTATCGTGCTAAAATCCGCAGGTAAGGTAACTACAAGACAAAGATCAGCCAGTGATGTCTTGGTAGTTCAAAACCAGTTTAATGCACTGTGTTTTTTTTTAATATTAGACATCCACGTAGAGATTACACAGATGCGTTACCCTCCTCCCTCTGTTTTGTGTAAACTCATCACTCACCTCGTCAAAGCTATACCGCTCGACGGATGCGAGTACGTTGCGGCGCGGCGCGTTTCCGCCGATGACGTAGAGGTGTTCGCCGAGCACGACGGCGGCGGCCTGGCTGCGCGCGAGCCGCATGGGCGCCAGCGCCGACCAAGCCTGCGCGCCCGGACGGTAGCACAGCAGGTCGCGCGTGTGCCGCCACGTGTGCGTGCAACCGCCCACGATGTAGATCAGGCCTGGGGAAACGCTCGTATAACTGGACTGCCTTATGGCCTAGTGCAGCGGTCGGCAACCTTTTGCCAGGCAAGGGCCACAAGTCATCAAAATAGACAGAAGGTGGGTCACACTTGATATTTTAACCCTAGCCCTAGCCCAAGCCTAATACTTATAATATACTCTGTGAGTACTATAACTTATTTACAAAACATTCACGGGCTGCATGCGGCCCGCGGTTTGCCGACCACTGGTCTAGTGGTAAGACCTGAGGCCCCAGGTTTGAAACTCAGGTCGATTGGAATTTGAACTATGAAGGAAAGATCGATTAAGTGTGGTAGAGGGAAACTGTAACATCTTAAAGCGAATATAGATTTATGACAATCTTTGTAAACTAAAGGTAAAAGTCAGTCATTGCATTGATCATCATCATCATCATCATCAACAGCAGTGGCCAGAAAACGAAAAATTAATAAATGCTTTTACTACGTTCAATTACCTCCATATGTAACAACTCCCATTCCGAACCGGGGTTCGGGCATTCTCCCAGTCACAATCCACACATCTGACACAGGGTTGTACACCTCTATAGAGGCTCCCATATCCGAGCCCACCCATCCTCCGAAGGCCACTAGATTGCCGTTCCACCCCGTCAGACCGAACTCACAGCGAGCTTCATTCATTGGCGCTATATCTGACCATTTGTCTAACTGAAAAAATAAA
>LUGF01039506.1:32570-60600 GCA_001625245.1 Calycopis cecrops
TCTCACTTTTAACGCTTTATAAAATCAAAGTATCGAAACGGTTTGAATTCAGGTAAATGCACTTTGACACTTTTTTTTAAATCACTTGTCTTCGTTGTTCCCTTACAAAAGGTGAAACATTGGGCTGCTTACATTGACTTTTTATGCTCTTTATCATAAACTCAAATGCATGGTCAGCCAGAGTAGGATTCTTCCGGTATCCAGAATCTTCAAATCCAATATTTTATTATATTCCCATGATATATTTTATTATATTCATATAATAATTTATTTTATTACTTACTAGCTGCGCCCCGCGGCTTCGCCCGCGTAAATTTCGATATCGTGGAAAATCATTCCATGGCATCCCTCAGGAACATTTTTTCGGGATAAAAAGTATCCTATGTTATTTCTAATACCTCCAGGAATATGTGTACAAAGTTTCATAATGATCGGTCTAGTAGTTTTGGCGTGAAAGCGTAACAAACAAACTTACATTCACATTTATAATATTAGTATGATTACAGGTAGTCGGAAACGCTGTCATATATACCTATGCTAATTAGCTTAAACTTAAATCAAAGTTAGAAAGAAATGCCTTAAAATGTAAAAACCAAAAACAACAGATAAAAGCAGCCAAAAAGATGTCCCTGAATGATGAAAAAAATTGCCAGAAAATTTTCACAAAGCTTCAGTTGAAAGGCAATTTGAAACCAAGAGGCAGAGAAGGCGTTTTTCAAATGAAGAAAAGATAATATCTTTGGCCATATTGAAACAAAGTCCAAAGGCATATAAACTTTTTAGAAAAATGTTTGTGTTGCCATCAAAGCGCTACCTGCAAGGCTTATTAAATTATTTTAGGGTGCAACCTGGAATAAATAAAGACATAATCATGGAGCTAAAAGAGTTGCTAGACACATGCCTCTTGAAAAAAGACTTGTCAACCTTTTATTTGATGAAGTATGGCAGCTGGCATAGAGTATAATTCAGGGGCGGGAAAAATTATTGGATTTGAAGATTCTGGATATCGGAAGAATCTAACTCTGGCTGCATGCATTTGTGTTTTGTGTGCTTGTGCTTTTTATCATAATAAAAAGCATAAAAAGTCAATGTAAGCAGCCCATATGTTTCACCTTTTGTAAGGGAATAACGAAGACAAGTGATTTAAAAAATATACTTACAATTGTAATTAAAGAAGTAAATCAAACAGGGCTAATAGTAGTGTCAACCATTTGTGACCAAGCCACAACAAATGTGAGAGTGGTGCGGGAATTACAAAATGAAACGAAACAAAAAGATTTAAGACAAGGAATGGAATACTATTCAACTTCATTCGAAATTAATAATCATAAAGTATTTCCCCTTTTCGATACCCGCACCTACTTACTCAAAGGAGTAAGAAACAATTTATTGACAAAAAATGCCAAATTTGTACAAAATGGTGAAACTAAATGGGCTAAATGGAATCACATAAAAAATAAATCAGGTTTGTTAAGATTTTAACAGAAATACATGTAATGAAAGATAAAATTCATAAAATGAAAGTAAAATATGATGCACAAGTGTTCAGTCAGAGAGCCCTGCGATTTCTATCAAGTTAGTATTTAGAATTATTTGCAATGTCATTTATTCTTTGACTATTCCTGCCTCTATATATAATTTAATTACAAATATTCATATAAAATTGATTTTACAATGATTAATAAAATCTTTATATATTATGTATATTTTTTTTGTTTTGAAGGGGATTTGAGAATGGTTTAAATTCACAAATTAGCTCGGCAGATGTCACTGATGTCGATATCACGAATAAACAATATTTTAGAGTTAAGTAACGGGTTGACAATTCTGCCACATTGTTTTATGTTACCATGACAACATTATTTCCAATAATGACAGGACAACGTCTGTCGGGCAGTTAGTAAAATATATAAATTTCAATTTATAATATATGTTACCGACAACGTTTTCTTTTTTTAAATTTGTTGTATGAGACTTGTATACAAAAATATAATAAGTAAAAAAAAAATATAAGAATACTAAATTATGAGTAACTAGCTGCGCCCCGCGGTTTCACCCGCGTAAAATCTATATCGTGGAAAATCATCCCATGGCATCCCATAGGAACATTTTTTCGGGATAAAAACTATTCTGTGTTAATCCAAGTTACTCTATACGTGTGTGCCAAATTTGATGAAAATCGGTCCAGCAGTTTTTGCGTGAAGGAGTAACAAACAAACAAACAAACAAACAAACAAACAAATAAACAAACATACAAACTTTCGCATTTATAATATAATAATAAGATAATTTATGTCTAATATTTTTATTTTCATTAACTTTTGTTATGGTGTTCATGTTGAAGATACTAAAAGTAGTCTAGTTAAAGAACATTCTCAATCTGTACACTAATAAAATGCTAGTTTAAGTAAAAATAATATGATAAATAAATTAAAAATATTAAATTTGTTTCAGCACACAAAATTTTGCTAGAAGAATGTCGAGGCACTGCTGATTTCCTGCTGATTTTCGACAAGCTGTTCGACTCTTAAGGTCACTCTTACGAAGGATCGCCAAAAAAATATATTCATTGTTTAAAACATAACGCACTCCGTTTTCAATTATGGAATGATTTATTGCCGATTTTAGAATCAATTGAATTTGAATCAGTAGTTAAAAAAATTAATAATTCTTTGTTGATTAGGCATGAGTCGATTCTTTCAATCAAAAATTGGATACACAATATTAAAACATTCAAAGAAATCTGGCAATATTTAAATACATAGTAATTACAAACTAAAAAAATTGACAACAAGAATTTTTAATCTGGATCCGTTACGAGAATTTTTTGGTGGTATTAGGAGTAATGGTGTGCGTAACATAAATCCTAATTGTAGTCAATTCATTAGTGCTTATAAAACATTGCTGATTAACAATTTTAATTCCACGCATTCTGTTGGGGCGAATTGTGAAGAAGACTTTAATAAATGATTTCATTTTTAATTTGATTAGTAATAAATCAACATCCATACTCTTCAGATGGTCATAGAAAAATATCAACAAGAACATCAGAGACCCCTTTACCTTGCATTTATTGACTACCGGAAAGCTTTCGACACTGTAACACACACAAGCGTTTGGGAAAGTTTAAAAGAACAAGGAGTACATGATGTATAATTATAAAGGTCATCAGGAGTATTTATAGGAACAATACAGGAAAAATAAAATTAGAATCTGTAGGTCCAAACTGTCCTATAAGAAGGGGCGTAAGACAAGGTTGTCCCCAAAAAAATTTATAGCTATCCTAGAAGCTATGATCAAAAAGCTAAACTGGAGCAAGATGGGAATTAACCTGAATGGCACATACTTAAGTCACCTAAGATTTGCAGACGACCTAGTAATACCAGGCGTACATCACTCGCTCGAGGTCACGCGTTTTATACCTACGGCTCGGGCTATCTTCGAAGATATCTGCGACACAGGGCCGTCGCACGCTCGCGCGTTCACATATTGTGCACTGTACGATTTTCGCGTTTAGTAAAAAATGCCGAAACCAACTAACAATCGTGAAGTGCATGAGTGTAAAAGTAAAAAAAATCTACCTACCTATTTATTATTAGGTATACGTAATATATTTCCAAATACTTACTCTTTCAAATACTTATTCAAGTTTCTACCTGTTTATTAATATCGAGTAAAGAATGCTTACACATTACTTTTGTTGTACGGGAGCCCATGTTTGATATTTACTTAATTTTTATTTAATTATTATTTATTCTGTGAAAATTTCAGCGTTCTAACTATCACGGTTTTTAAGATACAGTCTAGTGACAGACATACAGCGGAGGCTTAATAATAGGGTCCCATTTTTACTTTTTAGGTACGGAAACCTAAAACATACATGTATTGTAAATAATATAAATATTATGTAGGTACCTACTACGTACAGCTTAGGTACTTATTTTTTCTAGTACCTACCCGTTGCTTTTTTTATAGTACCTATAGGGGACAAACGATCAGCCAAAACCAAAAAGAAGTCCATTAAAATTCAAACTTTTTTATTATCTGTTATTTATCGGTTTTTATTTTTGCTATGGATTATTCCATCTCAAAACATATTTAGTTTCATACTAAATAATGTGTATACATCTATTAAACTAATTCACGAATAAAAATTATTAATATTTCACAATATTTGTTAAATATTACTAAAATCATGTTACTAACAACCCTTGCGCATTTGTTTTATGGCGTGTTTGCACGTAAGCCATACAATCTGCATCTCTATGCAAGCGTAAATAAGGTGCATTTTTCTTCGCTGCGAACATGAGCGAGATTTTGTAGGTAATTATAGCGGTAGGTATTGACACTTTTGTATGGGAGTGAAGTATCTGTTAGGTTTATTAATCTGTGGTAATACTATCAGAAACAAACTTCCAGATGCAGCAGATGATTAATTCGTTACAGATAGCTAGTGCAAAAGTAGGGCTAGAAATAAACTTCACAAAGACCATGACAATGACAAATAGTAATAAAATTCCAATACTAGTCAATGGGGTCCCCATCGCGATTTTATGTAACAAAAGAGCTTACTTAAACATGAAACTTGAAATTACACAGGCTGAAAACTTTGCGCCCTATTCAATTTGGAAGACGTTCAAAGGGTATATCTCATCAATATAATAAAATAATAAACATCTCACATCACATCGTGTATCTCATCAATATAATAAATTATAATTATAATATCGGTGTGCCAATTAAAGAATAAATGATTGATTTTTATTGAAATAAATACATCAAATTCATAATAATCATTATTAATTAATAACAAGTGCTTTATTTTATTAGAAGTTAATATTCTTTATTCTTTATTCAATTCAATGAACGGGAATACTGCCTTTTTACAACATAACAATAATTTACATAATATTATATCTATAATTTGGATTTTAATTTTTGTTTTTTATATTATTTTGTTATTTATATTAAAAAACAAAACTTATAATAAAAGAGCCTAGATATATAGTTTTCTGTCTTGGCAATACACGCGAGATCGGACAGCTACCGCCATTTTGTTTATCTTGCCATTCGGCTTCATTCTTCCAGTCTGACTGCACGGATATCTTGTTTAATTGCGATATTTTGTTATTTTGTTGAGTTTTTGTTAAAGTTTATTTACGTCGTGTTTGTTGTTACGTTTTGTAAACTTTGAGTGTTTCTTTTTTCAAAATTGATCCTTAGCCAAGTACCTACATCACAAAAAGACGCGGACATATTCTTTTCCCCAAGAAAAAAACGTCCACGAAAAGCTTTTAACTGTTAGTCTGTTACTAAAAAAGTAATGATCCGCAACGTCTACAAGTACGTGAAAAATGAAACTTCTGTGCAATTGGAGGCCCATATTACAACCATTTGTTTTATTTCTCATGTTCCTTCATTATCACATATTTTTATGTAATTTCACATACAATTATTAAAGAAAACTCAGATAATTAATCGTCATAACTAAATTATCCGTTCAAAAATATTTAATTTTTTGATGTACTTAGTTTCGATTAAAGTAGTAGTTTATACTACTATAAACAGGAGGAATCGATTCGGAAATATTTCATTTCCGATTCGAATAATTTCGCAACGTCACTATTTAGTACTTGTCATAACGTTACAACACTGAAATTGTCAAATCTGGAATCGAATTAAAATTCCGAGTATAAATAATCCGCGATAGCATCCATTATAGTTGTTTTGTTGTAATGAACTGATGACGTACTAACGATACGCCATCTACCTAATTTTAGCGATACTGACAATATGCCATCTACCGGATTTTTGCGGTACTAAACTATTGTTGCGCCATCTGTTGCTGACGGGCCTAACAAAATTTTTTCGAGAGATTTTCCAGTCAGGCACACTTACCTTCCAATGGATAATTGACAAAGTCAAATATTATGTGGACCGACGAAAGTACTTTTACGTGCAATGGCATTTGGAACCGTCAAAACCTCCGATTCTGGAGTGTTGAAAATCCACACATGATTCGGGAGTCGGACAATCAGTACCGCTTCTCTGTTAATGTGTGGGCTGGTATACATAGGGGCCAAATCATCGGCTCTGATTTTATTGACTGCACACTAAATGCAGCAAAATTCTTGGACATATTATCCGGTCGCGTTGCTAAATATACCGAAGGACTACCCTTAGTCGATCTTTGGTATTTATGGTACCAATTGGACGGAGCTCCTCCACATTCAGTGGCGTCGTTCAGAGAGCGACTCACCGAAATGTTTGGACAGCAGTGGATTGGTCGGTTTGGACCAGTAAGATAGCCACCACGGTCTCCAGATCTCACTCCGATGGACTTTTTTTTGTGGGGGTTTGTAAAAGGTGAAGTGTACTCGACAGACGTCGATAAGATAGACGAACTTAAAAATAGGATAATTTTGGCGTTCAATAAGTTAAAATGTATAACGTCAAACACGTACTTTATTGTAGGTACGTACGTACATAATTTGTGTATCAACGGCGGACACTTCGAACAATTGAAGATTTAATATGTAAGTGTAACAATGAAATATTATTGTTTATTATGATCATTTATCATACTTTCCAACGTCAGCCGACCGCCCCGCTCGGCTGTTGCTTAATGCGACGACGCAAAGGTGATGCCATTGCAAAGACTGTTTACGATTTAACTTACTTATTTTGCTATTTAACTTGTTTGAAAAAATATTTTCATATACTTTTCATATATTTTTTTAATAGTCTCAGATTTACAATAGACACATAAAGTATTTGTGGTTTGATTTAATGCCTCTCGCTTGTATCAACCTTGTATAAATCTATGAAATGCTATAAATACTACTGGAAGTATATCCCAAAAGAGGTAATAATATTTAATTAGCTTTAGCAAAGTAGACGTTGGTACTATTAATTATTACTGCTCACGACGCGAAAATAAGCTTCATTAAATTGAAGAATTTATTACTTATGGAAGAAGATTAATAAAACTTAAAATTGTCTTTGCGATTTCAGTTACCCATAGGATTTTTTTACAACAATCTATAATAAAGGACTGAAGAACTGAGTTTTTGATATCCCTACAATCCTAAAGAAAAAGTTCTTAAAAAACAACAAATTCGGGTCCCGGTATCTTAAAAATTACGGAGCCTTAAAAATGTTATATCACCTGTGGGTCGTACACTTCACCGTTGGCCAGTATCTGGCTGCCCTGCTCGCCGCCCACTGCGTACACGCGCCCGCCAAGAGTGGCCACGCCCGGCTGTATACGCGCTATACCCATTGGGGCAAGCTCCTCCCATTCCCTGCAAAATTATATCATCTTAGAGTTAATTCGCCTTTATTACATTTTCATAACCTTTATTTTCTTAATTTTATCATACAGATACAGAGATTAAGTATGGACGTCCCGTTTGAATTATGAAAAAAATGGTTAGTTTACACTATAAAAGAGACATTACTACCAACGCCCATAATAATTAGCATAGATGTTATACAGATGCGTTGCCTTCCCCTCCTAAGGGTTTTGAAGGGTCTTCAGAAAGGTCTTCTTCGGTCTTCTGACAGCTAGAATGTCGCGTTTCGTGCGGTGTGTGTTTCCGGTGGCCTGTGGAGGGTACCACCTCTTAGGCTGCGGCCCGGACGCCAAAGTCTTAAGCGTCTTGACAATTGCATAGCCGCCTGTAGTCGTGAACACCTTACACCGGGCTGCCCGAACAGCCCGGGCGACCGCACCGCCCGCTTCACACGCTGCCGTCCAGGACGCAGCCTTATAGGAATGTAATGTAGTGGAGGTACCTCTTGTGGAGGTCGAACTTGAGCACGGAGGCGAGGATGTTGTCGGTGGAGAGCGGTGGATGCGGTGCCGTGTCGTGGCACGAGCCCCCCGCCAGGATCAGCAGACGCCGCGCGCGCGCCCGCGGCTCCGCTGCCAGCGACACCAGAGCACCCTTGCCTAGCTTCTACAACATTATCAGATTATTCATAAGATTAGTATTTGGTAGCAGACACGTTAGGCGGCACTAGAGATGTGGCTATTATATTATTCATGTACCTAATAGGTTTAACTAATGCAAAGCGGAAAATGTTTATTATATAATCATATCAATCTATTATATCACCAATTTACAACAACCAAAGCCAACATCATCATATAAATTTTCATTATCATCCCATAATAGTTTTATTATATAGCTTTAGCTTATATTATTAAATAAAATACTGTAGTAATAATATAACTGTAGTGAATTATCTGCCTTGATTAGCCACTATAGATGAGAGAAGAGACAATCCTCAATTTATTTTCAACAATAAGCTATTCGACAAGTTTTCAAAACCGCTCCAGAATGTTTATCAGTGATCAAGGAACTCGTACATTTTTTTTTTAATTCTGTTATGTATTTATCTCAAATTTTCAAATTAAAGATTCATAATTTATAAAACCCGCGAAAGCGCTTCTTTGAGCAAAATGTTTTGTGAAAGTAGTAGCTTTGTAAAGTACAGTGACAAGTATTAAGTGGCAGTGACTGTGCGTTCTAAAAGTCACTATTCAAAACTTTTACAGTTGACAAATCCATAAGTTGAGCTAGAACTATAAATGATTGTCTAGTACTATGAATAAATGAATGAATGAAATATACATTATTATGCATATTACCTACAGAATACAGAAAAAAAATAATTAACTTTTATATTTTATTAACATTTTAAACTAATTAACTAGTACTATCAGTAGATTTCGGAATGCAGCGTCTATGATTTGTTGACTCACGTACGTGTTACGTCATCGTCAATTTTCGTTGTCAATCATGTCGTTTCGTGTCACGTGACTGATGAATAAAATAAATATAAAAAAAAATAGATTTTATATAAAATAAAGTATTGATTATTTACAAATTATTACACTACATAATCACAAAAAATCATATTAATTAAATTTCAATAAACTTTTATTTTTAAAACTATCAAATATCCTATTATCCTGTGATAATCTAATTTAAAGATATTTAAATTATAAATGGTAAATAGTTTTTTTTTGCTGAATTATTTTCTAAGGGTGCTTTAATATAGAGGAGCAGGTTACTTGATGTTACCACAAAACCTCTACAGGTAGGTACCGGCAATATGCAAATATGTGCCGACCCGTGTAGATTTTGTTGATACTGGTACTCTGTTTCTCTATGTAAAAACCCTAAGACAGAAATCTATTAGTATCATAATATGATATATAAATATTTTAATCACCCATAATGTACATAGTATAGTAGCAAGTAATATTATACTTATTAATTATTACCATATCCACTCGCACTGTCTTCAATGCTACAGCTATTGAAGGGTCTTGAACCGTTTTTAATGTATCATCTAGTATTTGAGGTGAAATGAGCGGCAGTCGAACATGGCTCAGAACTTCAAAGCAGTGACGCCTTCGATTTAAAGGATCATGTTCTAGCCACTTTAGAGCTGGATATAATACCTTCAAAATAAATTTCTGCATGTTAATACATTTATATTCATCAGATAGGGATAATTGGAGTAGGCTTTTATTTTATCAAATAACTTTATATGAACCTGTAAATTACTGTTTGTTAAAAAACTCATTACTAATTCATAGATTACTGCAAGAACTCATTAATTGACAATTTTTTTTTGGTTTGTCAAAATTTTGAAAATGTCAATAAATGAGTTCTTGCAATAAGCCGAATAATTTATGTTTATGATTATTATATTTATCTAATGAATATGCATCTTATATTTTATAATTCATCTAGACAGATACAATACATATATACAAACTTATATACTATAAGTCTTTGTAGCTACAGTATCAGATTTATATGAATAAAAATTCAGATGTTTTATTATGTGATAATAATCATAACAGACATGTGACAAACAATAACATTAATGAAACACAAACCTGTGCTTCATTATCAACTTTGAGCTGTTCAGATGAGATTAAAGTGATAAGTTGTTGTAACGGAAGGTCTACTAATTCTTCACCATTTGCAACCACATTCCAATTTGCTTGTGCATGTGCCAACGCTTCTTCGGCTAGTTCTGTACAATTATGTGTCTCTGCAAACCTAAAATATACAAATGGATATAATTATACATTAATATCATTCAGCTCTACATTAAAATACTACTGCTGATTTATATTGCAACATTCGGCTGTAACAAATTGTACATCAGATTGCCACATGAGTATTTTAATTTTTGATAAAAGCTAGCTTCTTTTAACTGAACTATTTACTATACAAAATTATGGAACCTTTAGAGTTTATTATTTTACTCACATTATTATTCAGTTAATGTTGTTAAATTTAGGTAATCTCTATAACTTGGTTTCCAAAAACTTTAGACTCAAAAGGTAATATTTGCCTAAGGAAAGCATGTGCAATAATTGTATTAATAAAATACTTATTAGTTAAATTTTCTTTCATGTCATAGATGGCTAACAGGAAGACGGAGCCATTGGTAACTAACAATCTATGTGACTGAATAACTTTTCCCTCCTAAAATCATCTGCACTATTTGTGTTTCTTTGTAATCATAATATTTTTTAAATGTGCTAGAGTGGCTAGAAGATAGTATGAAAACTTCAAAACTCAATACTGCACATTATACCCGATATAAAACTTAACAATGTAGTATAGAAATCTAATTATGCATATTATGTAATAAAAACTACAAATGCTCACCTAAATATGCCAAGTGCATTTGATGGATGCAATTCCCTTTTTAAAAATTCACCACAGCCTACAACAAGCTCTCTCAGTTGCAACATATCTGCAGCTATTAACAGATGTTGCACTGTCCCTTTATCAATCATTATTTCACCTGAAATTATATTACACCATAAATGTATCTACACAGATAATTTAAAATTTTGAATTAAGTGAGTGGTCTCTCAGGTCAGTTAATGGCATTAAAAAATATAAAAATAATAATAATGGTAATTTGAAATTTAAAATAATTGACCTATTTCTAACGCAACTTTTACCAGTAATTATTGATATAATTAATCAACAAAACTTAGTTTCCTTAAGATTACATGATAAAAAACTTAAGTGTAATATTATTAACGAATAGAATACATGTATCATTTTATTTTGATAATGAGTCACAGGTGGACACCTGTGTTGGCCTTAACCATGTAAATGAATGTTCTGTCTCTATCAAATACTACCTAATTAAAGTATTACACTTTACTCTTTCAACTATGGCTCATCAGATATATCTGATTCATATGAAAAGTTACCTGTGTACATAAAATCAATTATCAAAGGAAGAATTCCTGGTGGAACACTAGGCAACACAACTCTGCCTTTTTGACTTTCTTCTAAGTTCACATTAAACATTGCATCAAAATATTCACAACTTGCTGCTAGAACAACTCTGTGAGCCTGCAATAACAACAATGAAATTATTACTGAAAATGTAACAAACCTTCAGGCATATTGTACCTTTCTCTATTTATGGTATGGACTAAATATACAACAAAGGAGTACGTTTTCAACTTACTTTTACTTTTGTTTTACCAGATATTATGTCTATATCACAGAATCTTCCATCTCTTCTGAAATGGCTTAAATTTGCGGAAATTTTCGATGCATATTCACACCACTTGTAAGGCCTTGACCCTTCTTTAGACAATATTTTTTCATAAATACTTGAAGACATGTTTGTAGTTATCAAAAAATATCTACTTCATTTTCTATCATAGTAATCAAAACAAAGTAATAGTTAGTTGAGACAAAATGTAAGGACCTGAATAGGGAGTAGGTCTACTTGTCTTTACAAACTAAAAATTAGATGTCATATGTCATAATATGTCATGAAATACAAACATGGAGAACATTCTTTAATCTATGGATTCAAAGAGAAATAGCATGGCTTTATGGAGCGGATGAGCTGATAGTCTGCGGTCACCTTGGACTGTCCCGCCCATATAGTTAGACAACAGAAAAATTTGAACGGAAAGATTTTAAACGTGATTGGCTACTCCAACCATCTATAGTCTACTATAAACAACCATAGACAATAAGGTGACCCCCGACAAGCTCCCGAATCCCGATACGTTCCGTCAAATGCGCGAAAACAGTCATAATGTTACCATGAAATTATCACCCATAATTTGGGTTTTAACAGGAACCGTGCACGAAACATGAAGGCACAATGAGGCAGCATTTTCTCCGCCCTCATTGATCCCGCCCGATCATTTTAGAAATCAAGTGCTAGCAAAACACTAAGCCATATAGACAATGACAATGACATGTATACATATGTCATATTACACATACAAACGAAATTTTGCTAGCATAAGGTTCACATTTCAGCCACTAGTTAGCGTGACTGTCTGGTATTTTAGAGCAGAAGTCATGTGGACAAGAAATAAATGGCCACTATGGTTGCTTAGAGGCTAACTACACGTTTGTTGATGGAATAAAAATTAATAGGATTTCTTTAGGGTAATATTCACATAATTCGGGAAGTAATTTATACATTTAATAAGACAGTAAAATTTTAGTGTCTGTACATTGAATATATTTACGAAAAACTAATTGGGGGCGATTTTAAAATAGTAACAGAACACTTTTCTATGATTTTAAATTTTTTTGTTTGTCTGTTTGTCCGTTTGTTCGGGCTAATCTCCGAAACTACTGGACAGATTTTTATGAAACTACATTAATATAGCTTTCATATCAGAATAGCATAATAAGTTAAGATTTTGAATAATTTTTGAAGTCCGAAATCCACGCGAGCGAAGACGCGGGCGAAGCCGCGGGCGAAGCCGCGGGTGGAAGCTAGTCATTTATATTTGTAGATGCCTATTTTCAAAAGTGAAAATTTCTTATGTAATGCAAAGAGTCATATATGATGAGTCAAGGTCAGCAAAGCTTTGTGTGTATAAGTACACTATGTACTCTTTAGTACTCGTTTTGCTGTGCTGAATATAGCAGTTTAAAATTTTTACTTATATCGGCATTCCTAACCTTTTTAATTATAATTACGTATTTCATATTATTTATTATGCAAACTTGTAATTAAAAATAGAAAACAAATAATAATTATTTCAAATTTTTTAATAGCTAGCTGATTTTAATATTATGTTGTTTATTTTTCCTTAAATAATGGGAGAATATTTTTCCCTGGCGACATTGAGTTTGTTGAAATGTCAATTCTACAATTTCCATTTTCTAGTTTGCAAACTTTTCAAATTTCAAGAGAAACTATAGTCCATAAAGGGTTAATGAAACACAAATTTTTCTATGTGAATATCACAAATTTAGAGTTGTTCAATGTGAGGACCTAAGGTGAATTCTACAAAATAACTTCAGATCAACATACTGCTACTAGAAACGTAGACTGAGCGCATGCGTCTGACAATTTTCGGCCATATTGTTATGACGCATACGAGATCATAGGTCTCCGCCAGTGACGAGTCTTCTCGCAGTTGACGTGGCTACTACGTACCGTCCCGTTCGCCCACTCCGGACGCAGCATATACGGTGACGAGGAATACGTAACTGGTGAGTGCTCGTACTGAAGACATTTTGCCGTCTGTCACGGTCGTTTATTGCGGGACCTTTGTTGGACATATTATTAATACTGTAACTTCACAAACTAATAATCCTTTTAAAAATATTGCGTATAAGCTAATAAACGCAATAGGAAAATTTCTTGTTATGACGCGATGACTTCATCTTAGAATGTCTATTGACAGTGTAATAATAACAAAATCAGTTTTTAAGATGGAACGTTTCAAGTTATACGTGTGTCTATCGTGCTAAAAATGCATAGAATGGTGACCTTGAATATTTTAGGTGAGCCTAGTGGGCATGGAAGGAATGGTGGAGGAGAACGGCACTTCTGGCGCGGGAGGCGTAACAGACCCATTGGCGGGTGCGGGTTCATCTGCCAATGCCACACCTCACGTAGTTACAAGCATTGTGCAGTTGTCACTACCCTCACAGGCACCATCAGCACAGGTATCACACATAGTAATTATTATTGTTTATAAACAAAAATTCATATTCTTAAATAGTTTCAATTTGGTTTTACAGTTGTTTATTTTTTGTGAATTTGAAAAGTAAAAAAAAAAGTCTTGTATTTATTAACATTGTTCATGTTTTTCTATTTTAGGTTCAGTCGGTTATACAACCAAATCAACAGTCAGTAATTCAAACAGCATCAAATATTCAGTCGGTGCAGTTACCTAAAGGAAATGTTATACTTGTTAGTAAACCAAACTCAGTTATACACACAACCCCAGGGACATTACAAACATTACAGGTACTTTATTAAATACCATATTATTTTCTACAACTAATATAACTTGTATGTTTAATAATACAAAGAATGTTTATTTTAGATTAAACCAGAACCTAACTCTCTTGTTAGTGTGCCAGGTCAATCGTGTAGTGATGAAAGTAGTGACGACGAAAGTCCCAAAAGAGAAAAATACAGAGAAATGCTGAGCAGAAGACCTTCTTACCGCAAAATTCTTAATGATTTAGGAGGAGCAGAGATTGCTGGTATGTAATTGTTTGTACTTTTGTTCTAAGTGCTTGTGACTGAACTTGAAAAGTTTTATGTATGTATGCAAGGTAACTTTTAACACTACAGTACACGCACCCCTTTTTTACATGAGTACACGTGTGGCCTACTAAAGTAAGCTACTTTAAAAATCAATTACTTGTTTATGTGCAATTGTCTTATTAAAACAACAAATAAAATAGAAATAGTATCTATTTAACTTAATTTTAAAATCCTCTTATTTGTAATAAACTGATTAAAAAAAATATTATATCAACAAATTAGAAAATATATAAGAAAAATAGCAAAACTTGCACTCTTGATTTCAATATTACAATTTTTTTATTTAAAATTAAACTTAACTATTATTTTCTTTGGTTTCCTAACATTCAAGACACACTTCTGCCCGGTTATCAGGACAGATCCATTTGTTGCCATTTTAAAATTTTATATATTGTTAATGTACCAAAAGTTGCTTGCATGAACTTGGTACACCAATACACGAGCGGACTATCTATGTAGGTTCACGGTTTTGGTGCCAAATTGCTCCGGTGTGCATACATGCTTAGTATGCAAGAGGACGAGGATTACCTGGAATATGTTGCAAAAATAGTTACCCTGATCTACTATAGAAGGCACACGTGTACTCTAGTGTTAATATAACAATAATATTACTTAAAAATATGATATAAAGAATGTGCTTTTAAAATTAAAGTAATATGTATTTTATTAGAATTTAGACCACACCTTGATCTTAGTAAAACATACTTATTTTACGATAAGTATATTTTTCAACTATTGTTTGCCATAGTAAAAATTAAAAAATGATGGTGATAGTATACATCCATTACTACATAACATATACTATTTGCTTTTAATAAGAATATATACTGAATGATATTATTATAACAAACACATTTTGTAATATATTTGTTTAAAGTTTGATCCAGCAGTCAGAGCATTAAGAATTGTTAATAATTTTGATACTAGCTTCCGCCCGCTGCTTCACCCTCGTGGGTTTCGGACGTCAAAAAAAGAGGTTTTTATACATATAAACCTTCTTCTTGAATCACTATCTATTTAAAAAAACTCATCAAAATATGTTGCGAAATTTTAAAGATCTAAGCATACAGACACACAGATGGCGGAAAGCTACTTTATTTTATACTATGTAGTGATTGTTTGTTGTTGATGACCAAGTCATCAAAAAAAAAAAAAAAAATTGGTACATCAATAGGTGTGTAGGACTTGTGTCCTATTTATCAATTAACTGTTATATATACATACAATTTGGCTATGACAATCTTTACTACATAATTTACATACATACCACATTTTTGTTCCTATATTCTGCTTCTTGTCATAATAATAATACAGATAATGAGAAGAAAGATGATCTGGTGTTATTGTACTGAATTTGGTAATAAAAAATTTAATGAAAGTAACAATTTAAATATTGAAATAAAATGGGCTATAATCTATGCTATGAATAGATTATTAAATTTTTAAGGAAGTCTATTTGCATTGGCCATATTCTGCTACTATATCTATAATCGTAAGGCTGATAAGCACAGGATCTATTCAATAGTAGCACTGACACTGAATTGTTTAAAAAATTGTGTGCATATAATATACAGATCCGTGTTGACTTCACATTACATATAGGTATTTTCAGGTCAATTCAACATTGTCATGTAAGAGATACAAAATGTTTTAACTATCATGTTGTGATTTGACAGCATCAAAAGTTATTTTAAATATAGAGGGTGTATAGAATGTTTTTTCAATAAAGAGTTAAAACTAAAAACTAAAAAAAAGTGCGTAAACGTTGGTAAACGTTGGTAAATAAAGACACAATTATATGTAATAAATAAATTGAGATGATTGGGGCCAAAACTGAGCCATGGCTGTAAAATATTAAGTTCGATTTATGCTTGTACTATCAGAATATGGGAATGAGGGAACAGAGAGTGCACTGGTAATTTTAATATGTCCTGCCAACTCTCTATAATCTATAAAGAATCATCAGAATACTATTATTATAATATTATTTAATTATATTCATAACTCACTTAAAAGCATAAAAAATGCTTTTGCTCTATTAAGTAACTACTCAAAAATGTCAATTAAATTGTAATGAATAAATGAGGCACTTAGAATTTTGTAATTGGCTCGTTTTGACGGTTACACATAAGTAATTGATGCACAAATAATTTTGTATTAACAATAATATTTAAGGGTTAATTCCTTCAAGCAAAAATATATTTATCATAATGTTTGCTTACAATTGATAAAAATGTATTTTAACCTAAGAGGGGTGTAATATTAAAAATAATACTGGGAAAGTGCAGAGTACTGTCGCCCTTGCACCGCCTGTTGCTACAATAATACATTGAATATGAAATGATAATTACAGACAATCGCATGGGATCTAAACCAGGATCTGAGAATGAAGTGTCGCTGTCATCC
The DNA here is from genome assembly GCA_001625245.1 of Calycopis cecrops. Lineage (NCBI taxonomy): Eukaryota > Metazoa > Arthropoda > Insecta > Lepidoptera > Lycaenidae > Calycopis > Calycopis cecrops. The sequence goes on from LUGF01039506.1 coordinate 49,581, forward strand.
TCTTTATCGTTTGCACCAGGTCAGTTAAATGTGCTGCAACTGACACAATTTGTTTCTGTGTGCGACATTGTCACTAACCTGTATAATGTACATGTATACCAGTACATTGTGTCACCATGTGCAAACATTAGCCTTTTGTTCACAATCAAATTAATCATTGTTTTTAAAATCAAATCATTCTGGCTTGCTCAGTTTGTAACATTTTACTAGTTTATTCCGATAGATATTGTTAAAATTTCTTCATAAAACCTTGCTGAAAGTTAAATACTGTCCAAATATAAACTTAAAAACTTCCCCATACTTGACACCTACATAATTATAATATTTTTATATATTCTACATACAAATTATCAAAGCACCTAGTCATGGCTACACAATACAATATACTACCATCACCTAAAATGTTAATCAATGCAATATTTTTAATATTACTCTGGTTAAAAAGGTTTTTGTATGACTGTCAAGGACACAAACACGCAGTGATCATCTGATAATAAGTAACTACTGATGCCTGTTGTGTTTCTTTCTAATTAGAATGAGATTTTTCGAATCTTACATCCCACGAAATCAAGCCGATGCGATGACATAGGGAATATTATTTTAAGGACACTGGCAGTTAGTAACTTTCAAATTTCTTTTCTTAAAAAGTTTTACACAGAATGTCTGCTGTTTTAATTTTTATTTCGTATACTACCTGCCAATACAAAAAACAGCTGTTGACTAAGACTTTGTTTACGGGAAGACATTCCACTAGCTCAGACAGATACTGCTTACGGGGCGCAGGCTTTCTAAAAGCACTGTGTGAGCTCATACGAAACGGATTCCAAAAATTGTTTACAACTTGTTCTTGCAACTTTAGTCATATTATAGAGTTTAAGAAAATAATACACATTACTCATATGGACGCTTTTATTAACAATATAATCTCCATTATAATATGAAGTACCTACATGAGTAAATTTATCGCGTAATGTATTCTGAATGACGTAATTCGTCGGGAAACAACTTCGATGACGTCATGCCGTCATGAGCGTTCAAAGTTTATTTAAAATAATATTCCGTTAGTTTGCGTTTGTAGATTTTTCCTTATGCCACTGGTTGATTGCAAATGTGCAATGTAGTAATGCACTTGTTCCTTTTGTTTTTGAATCTCTGCATAAACGGCGGTGGACTGACCAAAAGCAAGCAAATGTGCAGAAAAATAAAACAAAAAAAAGGAAATTGTTATCGGCCAGCAGCTGTTAACTTAATATTTAGAAATAAAAAACATAATTTAATTAAGTTTATAAATAAACTAACTGCGCCCCGCGGTTTCACCCACGTAAATTTCGATCCCGTGGAAAATAGAAAATCATCGCCATGGCAGCCCATAGGAACATTTTTGGCGACAAAAATATCCTGTGTTAATCCATGTTACCCTCTATGTGTGTGCCAAAATTCATGAAAATCGGTTCAGCAGTTTTTGCGTGATGGAGTAACAAACAAACAAACATACAAACTTTCACATTTATAATATTAATAGGATAAAAAGTTTTTATTGGTTTCGAAGTGACTGACCAATCAGTTAGTAGGTACAACTATTTTTATATATTTTTCTACAAGCACAATCTTTATATCGATTAAAATAATATTATAATAAATTAAAAGTAATTTTTGCATACACATGCAGTACGCAAAAATTGAAAAGAAACATGTGATTTTTATGTACTTAAACAATATTGTATATTATTTGTTATATCATATTTGACTGTGGTATATATCTAACCTTCATATTTTTATTGGTGGGGTGTAATAAATATAAAATGGTGCGACTACTTTACTTACATGAGGCATTTAAAAGATTTTCATTTCATTTCATTTTCAAGAGAAGGAAGGAGGTTGATATGTATTTCCCGTAATCTTATTAATATATCCAGGCCAGATATAGGTTTAGACATAATCATTTATAAGAAGACAAATATCATAAAACTCCTGGAGCTCTCGTGCGTTCTCGTCGCTCTCGGTTTATCAATTGTCACCAATAAGATCATTTGAGACTGTTTATATAGCATAAGGGGATAAATGAGCTGTTTCTGCTATTTGGTCACTAACGGTGATCATAAACATCCGCACGGTTAATGATGATGCAGGTGTTTTGGCCGCGTTCATCCCCATTTTCCCAATGGACCAATGGTTCAATTACAAATCGCGATGAAACGCGATGGAAGAATTTTTAAGGCGCAATCATGTGAGGGATAGGAACCTCTCCTGTCGTACCTCCTACTAATGAACAGTTACAGTTGTAATAAAGTCACACATAATTTTGAGATCATACTCATCTTCGAACTTATTTCATTATTGTTACTAAGTCCACCACAATAAATTGGACTAATTTATTAGGAAGCCTGTAATATACTGTCCCTACGTAAGGTACCTAATACCCTGCTAATACTTTCTCTAGGTGTAGTGATTAATTTATTGGACTTGCGTTTCACTAGCTGCAAATGTCTCCTATGTTAGCATCATACTTTTGTGATAATTGGATTGTTAGAAAGAACTATCTTCTATAATATTTATATATTATAATATTTTCACAATCACATTCAAATTAGCTATGAAAGTGGATAGTTCTTTCAGACCATAACCAACTTTTACATACTTAATTATCTGACGATGGGCCATCATTACAAGATTCGAATAAAGTTTGCTGTAACAATTGAATTTCAAATTTAGTATAGAGTAGAAATGTAATTACAGTTACTGTAAATTAACAAAAGTAGTAATCTAGGTATTTTCTGAATGTGAAATTATGGTATTTTTCAGTGCTATCCAAACTGAAAATTCATACATAATATGAATAACATATGTATACTTTCTCATCTGTAATTTATCTAGGATGATTTTATTATACCCATAGAAGTCCCAGTCATAGAATTTCAAAACTCTTAAAACGAAAAGGAAAGAATGTCGTAATATTTTTTTTCATGGCTGCTAACTAATGTACATTTGTGTAATTAGTAATTCCAGCTGGGGCTCTGCAAACAGACAGTGGACTACACACTTTAGCAGTATCGGGGGCTACGGGCGGAGGAGCCATAGTACAGTACGCCAACCAAGACGGACAATTCTATGTGCCCGGTGAGTGGAAAATATATTAAGCAAACTTCTTTAATTAAAAGACTATTATATTCTGTAAATTTTAGAGGAATCGAACAAATTGTACTATATTTGCAGGACCTATTTTAGAAGATCAGACACGTAAACGAGAGCTGCGGCTACTAAAGAACAGAGAAGCAGCCAGAGAATGTCGACGTAAGAAAAAAGAATACATAAAATGTTTGGAAAACAGAGTCGCAGTGTTAGAAAATCAAAATAAAGCGTTAATAGAGGAGCTAAAATCACTCAAGGAACTTTATTGCCAGCAAAAAACTGAATGAGGTCCAGCCGGCTAAACAGGTGTGCCACTGCCCTGCCGGTACAAGCCTTGAGGCACGCAATGTCACATTCATCTGGTATCTGATGGAGATACCACCTGTTCCGTTTTGTCTGGGCTGAGTTGCACACTTGAGGTGGAGACAGTGAACAGCGAGACACAAAATCGGAAAAAAGCCCGGTATGCGTTTAAGTGTACTACCTTTTTTAACAATCTTAACGGTTTTTGCCGTTTCTTGTAAATACGAGTTTTATTTACATATTTGTATACAGCCGCATTGTTTTATAAGAACCTAGTGACACTAGATGCCAATTAATTATTATTATTCGTTTGTAGAATTATAATTTGAAATTGTTGGAATTTTGTTTAAACAGATGTGTTATTGTTTGTATGATAAGTTCATGGTTATATAGAGGGTAAGTATGGATACACTATTTTTTCAAAAAAATAAAACTGTTTAGTATTACAGTAGATATACATTTTAATATATTATTATTTTCATAGCTGTTACCATAGTCCATTATTTTGTTTTCACGTTTTACATGTAAAGTAATAGTAAATACTATTTTGTACTTTAATTATATAGAAACGGGAGAAGGAATCACTTTATTAATTGATTTTATCATGATATTCATTGATTGATGATGATAAAAAAATATTCATGAATAAAATATGTACTGCTCTGTTGTTTCTCAACCTTGTTCACAATCTTGGTAGAAACAGACTTACAGGTGGCAATGGCAATAACTTAGCTAACCTATAACATCCTATTCACAGATTGGAATACTTAAATGGTCGCAGTTGCCATCTTACGAATGTAGCTTAAACCTTATTCAAACTTCTTGTTAGTGTGATATTTGCTTCCCCATGATTATTGGGCAAAGTTATTACACATATTTTGAGTTTTCTTTACAAAGTGCCATTTTTTTCTTGTAAAGAAACAATGTAATGTTTCAATAATTAAATTGATTAACTTGTAATCAAAAACACTTTGTCATATTGAAGTTAAACTAGAAACGGATGGTATTCTGCATTTGCAAAATTGTATGTAACTGAAAGTGTTATTTTTGCTACTTTTAAAATTAAGATTGCATAATGTCTCCCTACATTGCTAGTAACAAAATAATTTCTTAAGTTGAAGAAATTAGTAACTTGCTTTGAATACTAGCTTTTTCTATACAAGCTCATGAAGTATAAAGAGGTGACCATTGATCCCACAACTTTTAGATTAGAATCAAATATTTTATATCAATTAACCGTAGCTACATTGTCATTTTGAAGAGAGAAATAAACTAATTTCTCTTTTTTTTTTCACATAGAAGCTATTCATCTACTTCTATTACCTATGGGTCTCCTATTTTATTTAAAGAAATTCAATGTTTACGTACAGTATTCAAAATTTTTGTACGATTGATATTGTTGAAAATAATATTAAAATCCCATTAATAAAATACTATTTTACTTGACTATGCTACGAAATAAATTATGATCTTATTATTATAATGCAGAAAACCGTCCAATGACATTAAAATTATAATGAGCATTTGACATGAATTATAAGATGTGATGTTAATGTGGTAAGGAACACAATTTTACAATTATTAATGATTATGTATTTAATAAACGTCGAATGATGTTCTAATGGTAAGCCAAAGTTAATCTTTAGTTCTTGTGCAATAATGCTATTGCAATGTACAGTTATAGGGAAGTACCATTTTTCAAGTCTTATTAAACATAACAATAAAAAGTAATTGTGTAAATTTGTAAAGATAGATTAAAATATATGTATAGTGTATTTATAAAGTTGGAATTATTTTGTATATACACCAATATTATTCTTGTCAAAAGATAGTTTGCATATCACCAATATAACAAATTTAGTTGTCCAGATAATTATTGTATTAAAAAAAATATATGTAACCGACCATTTTATGTTTATTGTAAAATATATAATGATTATGTATTTTCATGAAACTTTAATTATAATAGACGATCAGAGTTAAAGCTAAGATTTTTATAAATAGCTCGCTGCGACTGACTGTTGTTATTTTTAAAACAAATAAGTTGTAATTTTATAATGAAATGTTTTGATTTAAACTTTGAACACTCAGTCGCCGCTAGTGTTTTAACGTTAATGTAAGACATTGTGGAAAGTGCCTTTAATTAGAAAGAATAAAGTTTATACCAACATAGCTTTTTATGTTAACTTATGCTATTTATAAATATTAATAATTAACTGTTTGACGTAACAATTTGTTGTTTATTTCACTGAGTTATTGCATATTCATAATGATAGGGGTCCATAAGTAATGAAATGAGGTAGGTTTGGTCTGTTGAATTTGACACTATCCTAAAGTAAATAAAAGATCAAGAATATTAGATATCCAAAAAAATAAAGCAAGTTAGGAACTAACTTAATTTGGAAACAATATGCCTTTTCTCAAACCCAATACGTGTAGCAGCCACGAGTGCTCGTCGAGCGACGAGACTAGGTTTGGGGTTGAAAGGGGAACCAACCGCCCTCTCTAGAGCGATAGAAACAATATGCTAGAAATTTAAATTTATTCTAAACCGATTTTTTCCATTTCATTCTACATCATTTTATTGACTCGTATAAATGTTTTTCACAAGTTTAAAAGTTCAATAAAATGATGTAGAAGAATGATCATTATCATGATGAAAATAACTATTTGCTTACGCACAACAGAAACAAAAAACAATATTGCCTACACCAGTCGTTGATCATCACAAGCAACGTGATAGCATAACCTTTAGGGTCAATTCCGACCAAAAGCGCGGCGAAGCGCAGTTTACGTCATGAATTTCAACTTTATAATAATTACTATAATACTTATTATCGCATGAGAAACTCGAACGAGTCGCGCGGATTCGTGCCACTGCGCGAGGATTCGCTGAAATCCGCGCGGAAGTCGCGAGAATTCGATAATAAGTACTACAGTAATGAAAATGAAGTATAGATTTATATGACACTGAAAATGCGCTTCGCCGCGCTTTTGGTGTGAATTGACCCTTATACAAGGTTGATAAAAGTGAGAGGCATTAAATGAAACCACATATTTAGTGTATAATTTCTAGGCTACGCAATATAAATCAGATCAATTGGAGCAATAGTTTATTCACAGGAATTCTTTAAAGTTTTTTCTCACTTTCTACACTCAGTATTACGTCAGTTGACTGCCGACCCCCGTCAGACGACGGGGTCATTACCCTGTGTGAGGTTGCCGCCGTGACTTCGAAGGCTGTTTACGTCTTTTCTTAATTAGTACCTAAGCTATTTATTTATTTTGGAAAAATTGTTTTCATATACTTAGCGAAGTTTCGAATTAACAGTAGGCACTTATAGTATACCTACGTAGTTTCATTTAGTGCCTCTCGCTTTTATCAACCTTTTATATTGTTCCACGCAGATGTTACGTGTAACGTGAGCGAGACTACCGTTGTGGTCATGACTAGACAGATTCTGGCTGCAATGGCTGTACCTCTTGTCTACTTTATTTCAGCAACCGTAAGAAAGCAATTATTTGTGTGGTGTTGGCGTTTTTTCTATTCTGTTAGTATTAGTGCCCTGCACCGATATTGCATCGCAATGATCGAAATATTTTACTTTTATCAATTTGCTTAGATCACAATGTACGTTTACTTTCTTGTTCTATGAAGATATTTCTATATTCACTGAAAGGTTGATAAAGGAGATTTCCCGTCTTGTTTTGTAAAAAGGTTCATATTAATTTAAGTTTTAAAATCCTATTAGTTATTATTATAAATGCGAAGGTTTGTATCTACATTACATTTTTTAAGAAAAGGCACTACATTAAAACTACTTCACCAATTTGCTTGAAATGTGCAAAAAAATTGGGTTTTTTGGGATCGTTTTTCGCGAGTGAAACCGTGACACAGCTAAATTAAATCACACATTTTGTGACAATTTGTTTTGGCCTCTATTACTTGATGGCCAAAGAATAAAATAGGTTCGAAGTAACGCCACACTACATGCTTGCATGCAGTTGAATTGGGCACGGCACGACCGGAGAGGTGTCTATGGGAGTCGGTAGACGGTAGTCATGAAAATGCCGCCGACTGCTCGTTTGCCATATACCATAAATTTATTTATTCTAGTCTAAAATATATTTTAGAATTTTCATACATAGAATCTAATGTCTTGTAGGCTGCATAAAGAATTATAATTGAGAACAGTTACCTTACATCTACATTCGTTTGTTTTTTTTTATAGTACAAGAGGGTGAACGAGTAGTCGCAAGCATTTTGATAACAACCGACGCAAATAAACATCCACATAGAGGCCACATAGATGAGTTACTTTCCGTGTTCTCCCCCCATATAACAGCGCACGAAACGCGACAGCACAGCTGCCACTTTACACCGGTATCAAGGAGTACCACCTCGGCCGTGCCGGCCCACTTCGGCTGCATGCATGCAGCGTGTCAGTACCTCTTACTAGTTGCGAGTTGCGGAAACAGTACATCATCACCCCAATTCCTTAATGTAGTAGGCGTACATGGACCATAGTAAGTATACTCAGGTAATGATATTTATATAAAAATTCAATTAACAAACATTACAATCATTTTAGCCGTATCAACAGATACTTATTAATTTACTAATATAGTGGCCATCATCTCCCTAGAATTTAGATGCTAGATACCCTCGTTATATGTATTTTAATAAGTTTGGTATATACATAGGTGCACTTCTAGTTCTGTCTCATCAAAAGGGAACACTTCGGTCAGACCTGGGATCAAAACACAATCATGTATAGAAAAGCAACACATCTGTATATTTTCTGGAAATTTGTATTGTTAGTATTTTGCCATAATCAGCTTGTTTACCACCTAAATATTTATGACAGGTAGCAACATAGATAGAATTTTGTAACAAACAACTTGAAACACTTGAATTAGTATAATAAATTCCTTTCATAAAAACAAAGAATGAGCTTTCACTATATTCACTAGACTACCAATGCCCTAAATAGGTTAACAGCACTCACAAAGCCCATGTTAACAACCTTAAAACAAGGTATCATACGCATCACTTCTCACTGGCTACAGATACCTACCATGTGAAGGTTTTGTATATAATGCAGCAATTACACAACCTTTTACAGGTTATGCATGTTTTTTAGGTTTAGGTTATGCACTTTCTAGTTTTTCAAGAGCTAAATGTTAGTTATATGACAGGTAAGTTTTGCTGCATAAAAATTGAGTAGGTACATCTTCATAAGATGGTGAGATTTCTAAGCAAACAAAATTAAATCACGGGTGATGTTAAACTTCTACAACAAACTAATGTATGCAGATGCCACAAACCTTAGACAAAATAAAAAGGGCATAAAAAGATAATTTTATAGAATCTATTTAACTTCTCCAGCTTCTCACCTCTAGCAATATCTAAGGTTATTCATCTACCTATATTTAATCTACTCAATGAATGCAACTAATAAACTAATATTTTTCATGGATAATAATTTACACATTTTGGACACCTTGGCTTACAATATCTGCTGCTTGGAGTTAATAATAAATGTAGATATAGATATTATTTATTTTGAAAGTCATACTGGCAACATTTCTTTTATTTTATAGAATTGAAATTTACAATATAAAGTTTATAAGGACCGTAACAGAAAATTGACTAATAATAAGAAATGCAAATATTTCTGAATGAAAAAAAATACTAGGCAAAAAGAATATTGTTAGGCTGCTTTAATTTAGACACAGTATTATGTACTGTTGTGTTATTTTTTTACTTAGTATCAAGTAATTTAACCATTAAATTTAATCATCAAAATTTTGTGACAGCAGAAAATTTGCTGCAAGGTTTTCATTTTTTTCACAGGCAAAGTATGCTTGAATTACCATATGTTCAGGAAAACCGAGTGCCTTTAATCTTTCAATTGCCTCTTTGTCTTGTGGAGAAACTTGAATTACATTCTGTGGTGGTTGTGCTACTGGATTATCTGCAACTGCTTCCTCAGATATAGCACTTGCGGGAATGGCTGGGGCTGCTGCATCAGATGGGTTTGCAGGCTCATTAAGCATTCTCACAAAAGCTTGTTGATGTTGACTAATTGCTTGTAAGAGTGCAGGATTACTCTGTCCAATTTGTTGTAGAACTGTATTAAGCAAACTTGGGTTTTGCTGAATAACAGCACGCATTTGCTGAAATTGAGGTTGCTCACGAAGGAATCCTAGCGGATCTTCCTCTGAGTTTTCTTCAATTTCTTGTTCTAGCAATAATTCCTCCGGTATACCAGTAATAAGGTATTCCACTGCCCTTTCTCGGTTATTGAAAGAAGCACGCAGTGCTTGTTCAACTTGCTGTCTATTATAGCCCATATCCATAATGCTTTGAACTGTAGCTTCAAAGTCAGGTTCATTAGCAGGAGCTTGCGGCTCCGGAGTACGTTCCGGTTCAACAGCAGGAGGAGGTTTTGGCTTACTTTCTTCGGTTGTTTTGCTTTTCGCGTCACCGCTTTCAGTCGAGGCAGTTTCAGTGCTTACAGCTGCAGCGGTAGACGCTTGCGGGGCATCGGCCGATTTAGGTTTTGTTACCATTATGACGATAAACTTCTTTTCGTCAATATTATACGTACTCAGTGAATTGTCATCAAGCAGAATTTTACCAGCATAAATAAGCTTCTGATAGTCTGCCATGTATTCTTTTCCCTTCTCTACTTCAATTTTTAACTTTAAAGCCTTCACTGTTTCCTCGGGATCGATTTCTATTTGAAAAGTTTGTTGTTGTAATGTTTTTAACGTTAACAACATATTGTCGCCTTTTTATTTATGCAGCAAAATGAAACTCTATTGTGATAAAACGGTATTCTGACTCGACAAAATTATCCAGTAAACATAACCTCAACTCAAATTAGGTATATGAAATGTCACTTTTTTTTCTCTAGCTTTATTTGTGAAACGGCTTTGTATTTTATAATATACAGCCTTTGGTTCAAATCATAATAATAAACAGATTGGACCGGTCCGAGTTCCGACCAAAATCCGATAACATTTGAATAGGACGTTGCGTCGTTATGCTGGGGATAGGGCCGTGGCGTCACTAAGCGGAGGACGCTTTGCATACGTGAGTAATATCGCAACGACGATTCCTCCTGAAGCACAAATTTTGTACTCAATACAACATACGAAACAAAAATCAAGGTCCATCAACTCGTCGAAATAAAACTTGGGTACTGAAGTTTGAGAAGACGGGTTCAGCTTTAAATCAACCACGATCAGGCCGACGAAGGATGTCGCGAAGTAGAACTCGTGAAGAATACAAGCATCTGTTAAAGTACAACTTGACCTAGCCGACTAGTCGGCCAGGCCGATCATTGTTTACATATTTTTCAATGGAGAATGTTACCTATTTTTGATAAATAGCTCACCATATTCTTTGTAAAAAATAAAAAATACTAGTAAAAAAAATATTTCAATACCTCAATTAGTTTCCGGGGCTGCCCGTGACGATGTGACGTCACACCACAACGCGCTCAGGGCGCTCGCAGTCGCGCGTCCATAATACTTACTTCTTACGATGATATCTCAAAAACTATTCATCTGATTGATA
>LUGF01039506.1:68131-82345 GCA_001625245.1 Calycopis cecrops
GGTGAATAATGATAAAGCCATGTTTCATCAAGAATCAGAAAAAAAAACATTGCGATTGTACCATCGTTTTTTCCTATGCGCAAAATAAAAAGAGCCCGGGTGGCCCCTAGACCTATGTCGGACTTGCCACTTAGTATAAAACCGACTAAAGCCTTACGGGTGCCTTCAGCCGCTATAATTGGAGGACCCGGATCTGCAAGTAATGGGATCCCTCCAACGACAGGAGGACCTCGGCGAAAAGGCCAGACTTCCCTTCCTTGAGGACTGTCCGCCTGACTTTGAACAGTCTCTACTACGACGTCGGAATCGTGCAATGAGGTCAGGTTCCCATCCTGACTCATGGCCCCAGTACTCCAAATAATCACGCCACCAATTTGTCCAAAATTGGACCCGCTACTCGACCCAATCCACGGCGCCATCTGCTGATTCAGAGGGCCGCCGGGGGACGGACCCTCCGAGCTGCTCGCTCTGGCCTTGCCTCTCCATCCTATAGATTATATACTTATACTGAGACTCCAGCTACTGTCCGGTATAGGCAACCCCGTCGGATAGCCTTGGGCATCACAGAGGCACGGATCTTGCGTATCCCGACTTAACTCTATTCAAATAACTATAGCGTCAGATTGACTAAAGGAAAAGGTTTTCCTAACCTCTATAATTAATAAGACCACTACGCCCCTTTTCTGGTTATTCGTCTGTGGGCGGTAGACGCCAATAACAAGGTTCTCCAACCTACTAGGTAAATAACTAGGATCAAAAAATATAATATCAATAGGCACGGCTTTATTAAACAGGAATATTTTAACGCAAATTTATTATGCATCGCCATGATTACCGAACATCGCTGGACTTTTTGCAAACCTGGCCGAATCAAGCGGAGTCTACGTTCGACACAATCCAGTCCGTATAGGATGATACTCGTGTGTTCACTCCGGGGTAGCGACTGTCGGCGCAACCGTATCCCCACGACGTTATACCTACAGAGATAGATTTATTGTAAACCACCGGTCCACCCGAATCTCCTTGGCAGGCGTCTTTGCCCCCAACATCGAGGATTCCTAAACAGAGCATCCCTGGGGTAATACTAGGCCATCCCTCAAAACCTGGTCTTTTTTTCAGTTCTTCATAGCGCTCGGCGCATATTTCTTGATTTATGACATCAACATCGACATGTTGCAGCTGTTCAACCGACGACCCACCAGACTAAAAGCAGAAAAAAAAAATTTTTAGTTTAATAAGAAAAATCAACAAATTTCTGCACTCTCCGACGTGGATAACTTAAAAAGTAACTTAATAATTAATGGTATGTACCTATTTTCGGCTACAAGCCAAGACAATTTTGTATCATATTATGTGTATTTTGTTTCTGTATCTACTCAAAGTAACTTAAGTATACGTACTGAAAGTGTGCCCCATCCAATGGCTGTGACGACTGTGTTATCTGGAAGATTGAAATTGGGTCCAGCGACACTCGCAACATTGATAGTATCAGATAGAATTGCTGGCGTTTGAAGTTTAACGATTGCAACATCATTGACGAGAAGAGCCGAATTGTAATCTTTATGAACAATTAGCTTTGAAACATAATGGATGTTGTCCGTCCCCGATGCCAGAGAAGTTCCTAAGACGACGCGCCAATCAGAAGGTGCATCACCTCTGTGAAATAACAATAAATATATTTATATTCTTTCTTCATAATATTTAGACTTACTTAGCTAACAAATAATTATTAATTTTACATTCACGAACAAGATGATATTATTGTAGGTGTTTTTGGAGGCATAAAGGGCATGCCTTGCCTGCATAGGAAACGATAGGAGGGACTTACAACATTACAATTAGCGTGCCCCCAAAAAGGAAAAAAGTTTTAGAGTATATGCACATACCCAGATGGAACTACTCGACATTAGGGTAAAAGTTTAAAGGAGAAAGACGAATTGATAAAATCTCAATTCATCCAATATTGAACACCGGAAAAAAATTTAAATTCGAAGTACCTAAACATTTATTTATCGCATTGAAATATACTTAGTTGAAATACTTACGCGTAACAATGGGCAGCTGATAGCACAGATGTGATTGTAATAAGAGTACCACCACATGATTGAAACCACCAAATCAAAAACCAGTTAATTTGCATGTTGGCCATGAAGGGATATTCTTCGACACTAGTATCAGAGCCACCTACTATTCGGGAGCTTTGCAACCGAGCCGCTGAAACACATTTTGAAAGCTGTAGCAAAAATATAGTAGTTTGTAGTTTATAGTATGTATGTGTAGTATTCAAGGTATATAAAAGAGAAGTTTTTTCTCACTTCGTACACGCTGTACGTCAGCTGATAGCGAGTATGGGCCGGCCCAGGTCATTCACCCCGTGCGAGGTTGCCGTTCGCTGTCCGAGCCTAGCCGGTACAAAATATGATTACATTTTTTCGCTATTTAACTCTCAGAAAAGTAATTCAACTTGTTTAAAAAAGTATTTTCTTATACTTGTCATAAACTTCCTTTTGGTAGTTTCGAATTACCTAACTGTAGGCACTTATAGCATAAGTGGTTTAATTTAACGCCCCTTGCTTTTATCAACCTTGTATGTATAATGGTACACTGTAACTGAATACTTCGAGACGAACAAGGGTTTCAACTTTTAATCAAATGTTTAGATGTGATAAGTTGTAAACATATTTCTTGGCCACCACATGGCACCTAACTGGCGAGTCGCGAGCGGCAGGGGTCACTGACTTTGAAGTTGATACGTTTTGTGTATGAACAATGTATTTTAAGGACCATTTTAAATTGATATTTATTTATTTTTATATTATACGAACCAAATATTTATATAAATTTCAAACACACCCTTGGAATTATATTTACTTCCTTAGCGCGCGGATTCCAGCGACTTCTCGCACAGTCGCGGGAATCCGCGCGTCTCGTTCGATTTTCTCATGCGATAATAAGTATTATACCAATTATTATAAAGTTGAAATTCATATGACACATAAACTGCGCTTCGCTTCGCCGCGCTTTTGGTGTAAATATTTTTTAAATTATTTATTCTTATTTTAAAATTTGGCCGGTGACCAAAAAATAACCCTGTATATGGTTAAATTGAGGAAAATGTTAGTTTGTATTTTGTCGATTATAATTAAAGAGAGTTAGCGAGTAGGTATTCATAAATATATATTATAAAAAGTTGAAATATAGTGTTCTTACTGATTGAATACTGGTAATAAGAGTGTTAAAATACTTACCAGTTGCAAACCCAAAGAGAGTCAATATAATAAAAGTCCTCATTGTTATTTGTTAGCTACTAGTACGTAAAACTGAAAATTTTCGTCTGCAATATCTGGTATTTATAGTAAAACATGTCTAATCTATCTTCCACTTATGTTCACACAGGTAGGTAAATATCTCAAGAGTCTAATGTTACAGTTGACATAAGATGTAAGAACCTGAATAGATACCTCATACTTAAAAAGGTAGGTAACTATAAAATTTCTTATTAAAAACTAGCAGCGCACCGCGGTTTTACATATTTTTTTATTCTTATTATTTTGGTCTTTACTGATGAAAATTTGGGAAACCTTTCTTAGATGATGTCTCTGAAATAACCCTGCCAATTTTCTGATTTATCTGTCGCGTAGTTTCGAATTTGTTGATACTCAGTAAGTGGTTCGAATACCCTTGTATTTTTTTCCCTTGGGGGAGATGTGTAGGTATAGTAGGACATCGCATCGGCATAAGTACCTATTTAATAAACCTCTATGCTATCTATTTATCTATCTGTACAGCCGGCGTACGGTGTCCGTACCTACGACCGAAATGCTAAGTCCAGTCCTGGAGCGTTGGGTGTGCCGCTAACGCAAAGCCCCTCACTTTCCGCGGGTCACAGGTGCTTATTGAGCAAGGGTGCTTCGGTAGGTAAGTATCTGTTGTAGGATCCGCTGAGAGAAAGCGGCGCGAAAGAGGAGTCGGTCCAGCAGACACACTATGCACTAGATGGTGCACATCTCTAGATGGGCCGTGCATGTGCAGCGTCACGATATGGCAATGACGCTGGGAAGGACGGCCCTTTCGGTCCCGAGCGTTATACACACAAAATGCTTGAGAGTCATCAGTCATGGTGGGCGGTGGCCTCCTTTTGTGAGATCGTTATGTCGCAGAAGAAGTCCGCGGAGCGGTACAGAGAGGCAGAGTACAATACAGTTCCGCTCCAAAGGCGACTGGTGGGAGTGCGGCGAAATCGTTACGCCGACCTCTTAATTGAGATCAGGGGTCAAGATGGGAACCTGCCCGGTCTTGTCGGAACAGCCCCACTGAAAAGCCCGGTCACTTATGAGATACCAGCCAGTCGCAATGCCCTGTCGCTGACAGATCCGGAGCATCTCAACAAAGGTGGCTGAGGGCAGCCGCGGTGGTTTTAGCCAGTTGTCGGTCCTTATTAGGGTCGGAAGCTGGCACTCCCCACTGGACCCCACTCAGGTCTGGTGGTAGCACATAGAAATGTTTCCTCACGTAAACAAAAAAATTATGTATTTATTAACTTATATGGTTTATGGATGTCGGTAATTAGGTAGATACAACAAGGCCTTGACGGTATGTTCCGATGACGAGGATAATTATTGTTGTAAGTATAAAAAATGATGGACTATCCAGCCAAGGCAGGCAGGAAGAGGTAGGAAAGATTATCATTTAACGCGTAGTTTGTCTTTATTCCTAGTTAAGTATAGTTAAACATATTTTATTATGAACAGTTTCAATCTGAAGTGCGCCAACACTTAGTCTAGTTTCTGATACAATAGGTACTTTAGATAATGTTGGCGTTTAAGTACTTTTCATAAATAATCAAATTAAAGTACCTACATCACGTGTTACGGACGTTTTTACGACAGTCTCGTCATAATACTTATCCCTACTGACTGAAAAAACGTTTTATAAATTCAAAAATTTTCTTATTAGCAAGTCTAGTTTTTCTGGTTGCAGCAAGGGCAGAGCTCTAGTCGAACATGTACGTATACCGTATAGTATTCGTTTGTACGAGAAGTTTACTTATTATTGCAATTTCTACATTGTAGCCAAATCGACACTTGTCGTGAATCGTTTCATCATAACCTCACCAAACGGCTCAAGCAGAAGAACGGCGCTGACAATTTATGCCAGCAAATGCTGAGTTTGAGACCGATTTACAAGGACCACTTACATCTTATAATTTGTAATATCTGTAATTTTACATTTTTATGGCTCTTAGTAAATAAATGTTTTCTTTCTGTCTTTCTTTTTTCTTCTTCTAATTCATGCAGATTGTTTAGGTTCAGGTGGCCTTTTGGTAAAGATGTGATTGGGAAGGTAATATGCATTACTTTGGTTTGTATGGACCTAACATGTTTTTGTACCTTTACTAAAGAGTTCATCTAAGGTAAATAAATGAAAAATGAAAAATAGAGAGATAAAATGTTATTTATTAGTATTGAAAATTACATTTTTTTTTCACAGCTATCATACCATTGTTTTGGAACAAATTTAATGGAATTTTGTGATTGTTTCACCGCATTGTAAACAGCCAGATCTATTATGGAGAATTCTTGGTTATGAATCCAGTTTTTACAATTCGAAAATATTTTATTTAGAATGTGCTCTTTATTTTTGTCTGGAATTCTTTCTAGAAGAAAAGCTTGGTCTAAAAGACTCTCTAAGCTGTGATCTGTGTAGTCATAAGGGACAACACTTTTAAAATTCAAGCAAAGATACCTTATAATATTAACAGTACCAATAATTGGAATATCCAAGGACGAAGTTTTGAGTTCAGAGGCTGAAGTAACTGAAAACAAAATATAAGTTTAGTAAAATCTTGTGTAATAAACTTATTAGCTAAAATAGCCTTTAATTTAAAGTTAGAGACTATATCTAGACATTTCAATGCACTAGGCTGTTGTAATTGTTAACAATTAATGCAATAAAAATATTTGATGTATGGGAAAGGCTACCAATATGTTTAACCACTCATCCATGGATTTTGTATGTTGTGGAATTCAATAAAAAAAAATTATAAACAAATGATAAGGTATTTCACCCTGGTCTGTTTATTTACTCCTATTTGATAAAAACGATAATCATAATTTATACTATTATCCTATCAGTCATGTGTTGTGGATTTAATCAGAAAGAACCCAATCTATACTAAACAAACATAAATAATATATAATTTTTTAAGAGGTAGTGCCAGGCAGCTTTGGAACCACCACCTAAAACCAGCTAAATATTAAATGGACAGATGGGAAGAAGGAAAGGAAAAAAAACACTTGCTAACATTTGCAAAAGACTTTGTTGTTGATTGGGGTATTATTATAAATTTCTATTCTATACCCTAAAAACTAGGCCAACTGTCAACATTATGTGTGAATTTGAAGAAATTGATTTGACCATAAATCTATTTCCATCAATGAAAAAAAAAATTCGTAACTAGAATAAATAATGTGATAAATATACTAACCATTTTTGAATATCAGTCGCACATTTATTTTCGCATCCTGTTTCAGAGACAAGCCTTGCAATTTCTTAAAGAAATTATTTATCTTAGTACTTTTTTCCTTATCTACAGTAGAATGAATGTGCCATGTCATATTTATTGCTTTCGAACTTTTGATAAAAATACTTAAAAACCAAGGTAGTATATCTGGCGAAAGAAGTATGACAATTTCCTTTTCTAAAATCTGTAAAATAAAAATTTGGTGTCAATAAATATACATAGTTTTTTACAAGAAATCTACATTGTTTTCTTTAAAATGACTGTCATTGTATCCATGTTTCCCCCACTTAAATTTATATTTCTACTACTAGGCAGAAATTGCAGTTGTTATGGATAATTAGAGAGAACAGAGATGATAATATGAATAAATACCTCATCAACCCTATTATTTAAATTTTCTTGCTTAACATTTGCAGTTGGTTTACACAGTAAACTGATTGATTTTATCTTTTCATAAAGAGTATCAAGCTTTAATAATAGTTTATCTTGTCTTTCTTCAAGCTCCATCATGGGATCTTGAGGTTTCTGAAATTTAAAATGATAAAGTTTAATCTTGCAGTAAAAAATATAAGCAAAATGTATACTACCAACAGATAAGTAAAAAAGTATAGCGAGCATAAGCAGCATTTAGCATCATGAGCATTTAGTGACTAATGATGACCATTAAAATCCAGACATGCAGATATTTTGTCTTCCTTAACTCTATCATCAATAGGCCACAATCATAAATCGCTGTGCATATAAAGGTTGATAAAAGCAAAAGGTGTTAAATTAAACCACATAATATACTATAAGTGCCTACAGTTAATCCGAAACAATTAGGAAAAAAGTTTACAAGTATATGAAAATACTTTTTCAAATAAGTTACATAGCAAAAAAATATACTTTGTGCTGGCAGCTACAAGCGAGTGGCAACCTCGCACAGGTGAATCACCCCAGCCTATACTATGAACGGCCGGGCTCATGGATCAGCTGATGATAAAGCGTGTACGAAGTGAGAAAAAACTTTAAAATTTCTCCTATTGATCTGATTTTTGTTGTATAGCCTGGAAATTATACACTAAATATGTGGTTTCATTTAACGCCTCTCACTTTTATCAATTTTGTATATAAATTACACATTACAAACATTACAAAACTTATATTTACATATTATGTTTACTTAGACGACATCATTTTTAATTATTATTTTAGTGGTAACCCGATTTCATAAGCTTCTATGGACCCCTAGGGTGTGCTGTTAAGAATATTTAAAATGTAGCAACTCTAGTAAAATGTATCAGAGTGTCGCCAAAATTACGTATTGTTATATGATAACAAATAAAAGAAATGTAGCGATCGCTGACATATAGGTATTCTGTATCGAAAGTGTATCTTAATTAGGACTGGAAAAAAATAATCTTATGAGAGAGAGAGATTAACAAACTAATTGCAGAAAATATACTTCAAGAACCTTAAGAAACTTGGTAACCTGGTCACATATATTGATTTCCGTGCCGTCTGTGCTGTCTATTTTCATAGAATTCTTAATTTGATACATGCATTTAGGAAGCAGAATACGTTCTTCAGACGATATAATATTCTTCATATGATACATTTTGGTTAAAATTATTTCATCACCACAGGCCACCTAAGGGCAAAGAGCTACAAACAGCAATAAATTCATTATTTTTATATTAAAATTAAAAAAAATCCGAAATCAAAATGTACTTACCAGCTGAGAGCAATTGCACAAGCACATTGACATTTGACATCTGACAGTAAATCAATAGTCACTTGACAGAAACGTTACTTTTTTCTGGAATTCTTCTAATTTATGGAATAATAAATAATTTAAAATAAGAAAATTAAAAGATCCACGAAAGTTCACGCAGCTGACATTGATTCAAAATACGAAAAATTGAAATTCTAATTGGAAAACAAGGGGCTAAATTTTCAGTTAAATTATTCGTAAAGCTGTAAAGCCACAGCAAACTACAATTAATATCTCTTGATATCTTTCAGCTACATTGAACGACGAAACTAATTTAACAAGAAAAAACTTACCAGACAAATCTACGAGAGCAGATAACTTGATAACCTTTGATAACAGTTAACTAAAATGAAGCGCTTAAACTGCCCATATTTATATGACATTTGGAATACTATAATTCTACTAGTTTAGTAACTAATTTTCATATGTATATCATAATTATTATATACGTTTTAATGATTTTAATGTTGTGTACTTCGAGTTCAATTACATTGTTCAGGTTTGAACAATGTAATTGAACTCGCAGTCGATAAATTCAATATTGTAAGGCACAATACACCTAAATAAAAAAATAATTAAAATGTTAAAACTTAAAAAGTGGTGTTTCTTTTATTGCCTTGCAGTTGACACTAAAAATACTAACAAATTTTCATTTTTTATGTTGAATTCTTGTATCATACAATTGTATCTAAGGAAATCTCTGGAAATCTCTCTCCCGGAGATTTCCTTTCTTGGATTTCCATCCTTTGTCTTAGAAACGTGAGTGAATCTTTAAGTATTATATCAATACAAGCGTTTTAATAGTTAATAGTACTCAGAGTGGAAAGGATCGATGAAAGCCTTACTTACACGATCAGATGTTCTCTAACAAAAACTCAATGTCTATTGTCTCAGCATTTTTAACAAATTAAAGTGAAGGATTTTTATATTGAGCTTAATTATAAATTATGGTATGTATGTAAGTAATACAATTACTAAACAAAATACATGAAAGATCACTGTACTAACCACTAACTGTATTTCTTACATACATTTTTATATATTATTTGATCTACACTAATGTTGTAACATTCTACTTATGTTTCCAATACTTGACTTATAATAACTAATGTTATAGCTCAGACAACAAAAAACTCAATTGACATGATGTTATAATATCCAAATCGATATCGTAAAATCTCATTATAACACTGTATGAGAGCGAGAGGGAGAGAAAAAGTGGTGAGAGAGCCTTATGTCAAAATCCATAACAGCGCGCACTCGCTCCTGATTGGCCCAGCGCGCGCTGCAGCTGCGCTCTCATTGGTTAGATTTTAATGACTACAAGTTCACTGCGACAATACATTATACGCCTGAATTTAATGTTTCGCAATATTTTATTAATTGATTAATTGCATTAGTGAAGATAAAGTAGTGTATGCAACTGCATATAACACGGGTATTAAAACACTCGTATCACTATTTTGAAACTTGCGTTCGCTCGTTTCAAAAACTCACACTCGAGTTTTAATATCCTTCATTAAACGACAGTTGCATATACATACTATTAGTAATGACACATGATTATCTTAAACTAGACGACTCATACCCACTTGATTTAGGTATGGGCGTCTAAGACAAAAAATATTCAATCGTAATAAAGTATGTAAACATATTCTGTTAATTCGGATTTCGGACTTATTTGTTGCTTTCAATTATTGAAAGAACGGTAATAATCCTTTAAGTATTTTTGGAATTTATTCGATACAAACAAAAAACATTTTCTCTGTAATATTAGTATAGATAAATACTTTATTGATTATTTTAAAGCAAAAACTTTTAGATTATATATTCAGTTTAATGGTAAGATTTTATTACTTTGCCGCGTTTATTTAACTTTGACATTTATGTGAACATTTTAAAAGTCTACGAAAAAAAAGTTATGGTTATCCGTTTATTGAAATATTTCATTTCAGAATATATTGTGAAAGAAATGTTTTGTATACCAAAAATACACTTCAAAAATAAAAAAACGATTTTTACAAAAGGAGCCCATTCATTTTTTCTCACCAGATTTAATATTTGAATTAAAAGTAATCGTTTTCCGTAAAGCAAAGAAAATTAAAAATGGCTGCCAAGTGCCATCTACGAAGCCTGTCCGATTTTAATGTGATGTGCTGTTTTGTGTGACTGTACAATTCATTTATTGATATTAGAGTTAAATTTGTGGTCACTAATTAGTGGACTAAAATTAATACATCATCATTTTACGTTGTCCATTTAAATATGGAGTCGCATATGAGTAAAAAATTCAATAACCCACAAAGTTACAAAAACGACATGGCGGACTCGTAATTGACCAATGAGAAGCAAGCATCAAGCGTTTCAGAATTGCATGTACCAATTCACAATTCGCGTCATTACGTTTTTGGTGCCTTCTATGTTATAAAATTGAGAACTAATAGTGTAAACTAATATTTTCGTTTTTACAAGACATTAATTAGTGAAGCTGTGATAACAAGAGAGTGTGCTCTTTTGTACGTCAAAAGCCAGGCGGTTAGGACCATGAATACTTTAGATTTAGGATGAGTCTAAAATACGATTAGATACAACGATTTGTTTTTGTAAACAAGAATGTTTTCGTTCTACACGTGCCAAATTGTTCATAATTGACAGTTGTTATAACAATGACGGGGAGGGGGGCAAAAAAACGCGGCAGGCCCCCTAAATCAGGCAATTTTGAGAAAAACAGAAAGTTTCAGTATCATCTGTTAAAAAAGCCTAAATATTTACAAGCTCAAAATGTGAGTTCGTGTTCTCTTGGTAGTACGCCTTCAGCATCTCGAGCATCGTCGCCACAGGGAAGTGATATAAGTCGAAGAAGTGGACGAAAACCTAGAGGCGGTAAATCACATAAAAGTCGAAAAGGCGGACTTTCAAATTCATACTCTAGACGTGGGTATAATCCCCAAGCTGCTGATTATCATGACTCAGAATATCATTATGGATCTGATTTTGGCGACGAGTATAGTGATAGATCTGAACCAGAAGAAGATCGGGCAAGTGAGAGTACTGAAGGAACTGTTGGTGATGGTGCTGCTAGTGACAGTGATTTTTCAGTTTGTAGTAGTGGTTCTGCTGGAGGGACTCCAAAAAAGACTAATAGTAATTTACTACGACCACCTAGCCCAGATCCTCTCTGGTTACAGCAAGAGAGACAGATTCCTCCACTGGAGTTACCCGCATCCTCAGATGATTTGATAATGCCACATAACTTAGTTTTAAAAGTAGTTGGTATATATGAAGTCTTACGCCACTTTAGACACTTAGTAAGGTTATCACCTTTTAGATTAGAAGATCTTTGTGCTGCTGTCAGTTGTGAGGATCAAAGTAATTTACTAATTGAAGTTCATATTATGCTATTGAGAGCACTGCTAAGGGAAGAAGATGCACAACAAACACACTTTGGCCCATTAGATCATAAGGACAGTGTTAATATTACTTTATTTTTATTAGATGTTATGACATGGCCTGAGATTTTGAGAATATATGTAGAGAGTGACAAGTCATTTGATAAAAATATTGTAGGGATATTTAATTCATGTGAATATCCCTTTACTACTGTTGAAAATCGGCTATCTGTGTTACAGTTCTTGTGCAATCAATTTGTAATTACAAATCCAGTGCGTGATGATCTTATTAGTGAAGGTAAAGTCAATGTTTATCTGCAGTTTATTGTTGTATGATAATTTTGTTTTGAATAAAGCTCCTCTATTTCATTATTTATATTACAGTTCCTGTACAATATGATGACCACTGTCGAGTTTGCCATAGATTGGGAGATTTACTATGTTGTGAGACATGTCCTGCTGTATTCCATCTTGAATGTGTAGATCCGCCGTTAGTTAATGTCCCATCAGAAGATTGGCAATGTGCCCTATGTAAACAACATAAAACAATGGGTGTTACTGACTGCTTACCAGAAGCAGAAAGACAAGGATTGTTGTGTAGACATGAACATTTAGGATTTGACAGACATGGAAGGAAGTACTGGTTTATTACCAGAAGAATATTCATGTAAGCTGAATTGTAATTATTTAATTGTAGATTGTAGTTTTAGTATTATTGTACATTTAAGAGGTATTTCGATTAGGACTACTGGACCAATACATCATACTACTGGTCATACCCCCCCTAGGGAAGCATTGAGGCGAGCATTATCAAGTTCATAAAATATTATAATAAACATTTATTGATTTTCTTTATTTTTGATAGAACTTCCAATAGAATCTTCTTTTGTTGTGCTTTCCAGATACTTAATAATATTTGCTTGATATCCTCCCCAAATTCAAACTTCAAAAATCAAACAAAAATTCATTTCTATACAATATACATTTATTGCATATACATATTTATAATTTATACATTAAATTCATACGAAAGTCAAAATATAGTTTATCATTATTAGCTACAATCAATATCGAAGCCATATAGTTTTTATAATATTTGTCTGATTGTTGGTTTGTATGTCCGGGCTAAACTCAAAAAGCGGTGCATGGATTTATTTCAAATTTTGCATGAATATTACTAAAAAAAATCTTTAATTCTGAAGAATTGAGAACCTCCATTTTTATGTCCGAAATCCGCGCAGGCGAAGCTTCAAGCGGAATCTAGTGTCTAATTAAAAGACTAAATTTATTTGTAAGTAGCCTGTCCCTGCGGTTTAATTCATGTTATAGCCCTTCAATAAATATCAATGAACATTACATTCAAATAGAACTGCAATAGAATTCCAATATCTGCCACAATATTTTTTTTTGACTTTTTAAGAAAATATTTTTTAAATGAAAAATGTCCCTTCTCCTCTCTAATATCTCTAGGAATATGTGTAAAAAGTTTCACAATAATTGGTCGAGTAGTTTTTCTGTGAGTGTAACAAACAAACTCACATTCACATTTAGAATATTAGTAGGATGTAAATAATAGAAAGTAAACTTCAGTGAATACTAATAAACAATTGCACTTGAAAACCCTGGTTTCGATAAACATAGCTGTAAGAATAAAGAAATGTCTTAAAAACATTTTAATAAGTTTTTAGATTTGACACCTGTGTAGAACCATCTAGTGATAACTGGTAATGTGAATTCTCCACAGTAGAATGGAATTGAATTTTTGTGATTTGTTCTGTTTACACAATGTGACACTATAGCATATCCTGAGCTGTTGGTATTAGAGATTAACCTCTTTAATACTACTTATGAGCTAGTCTGGAGAGATAGTTAATGCCGTATTTATATACCGCATAAGCCCCCTAAGATTCCAAAGAATGGAGCTTAGTAAATTTTTGTAATTCATTAAGCTGTAAAGTAATAGGTATTGTAACAATAGATTAGACATTTTATTCCTATAAAGAACAAACAATACAAATATTAGATTTTTAAATTACAGAGAGGCTGAAAATGGAGAAGTGTGGTACTACACCACTTCCCAACAATTTGAAGAACTTTTGGAAGGATTGGATTCCACTGATATGGAGGCCCCTTTAGTGCGTGAACTACTAGAAATGAAAGATGAGATAATAAGGCAAATGAAAGTCACAGAAAAATTATATGAACAGAATAAGGGAAATAAGAAATCTTATTTAGAAGTTGAAAATGCAAATATACTAAAAAGGAAAAAATTATATGAACAAAAGCTTATAGATTCTCATGGCTTAGGCAACCCAGAAAAGATTAATAAACGATTGTCTCTGGCTTCAGATGAGGAAGTTGTTAATGAAGTGACTGTAACCACAGATGAAATGCTTAGAGAAGACAATGATGTTGAAATGAATGATGATGATGATAGTGAGACAAAAAAAATAAAAAATAATACTATCAAGAAATCCAACGTTCTAAAGAAGAATGATGAAGGTATGTCCTATTATATACAGGTATGTTAAGCGATTTTTTGTAGTTTA
>LUGF01039506.1:90538-112897 GCA_001625245.1 Calycopis cecrops
GGGCGCACGCGCGCCTCCGCTGCAGACGGTGGTGCTGCGCGGGGCGCCGCGTCCGCAGCGCCCGCGCACGCAGCAGATCGTCGTCAACAACCCCGCGCTCGTGCAGCAGATCGCCGCCGGCAAGATCCAGCTCGCCACCGTCAACGGCCAGCAGGTGCTCATACGCCCCACTGGGAACAACCAGGCGCAGATTGTGGCGCACATCGGGCAGAGTCCCGCAGCGCCCGCGCCCCGCCCGCCCGCGCCGCTCGCCGCACCGCTCGCCGCGCCACCGCCGCCGCCGGCGCCTCCGCCGCAGCCGCAGCTGCCGGTGCCGCAGCCGCAGCCGCAGCTCACCGAGGATCAAATCATGGAGAAACGACTGCTGGCCGGTCAGCCGCCGGGCACTATCATCAAAACCGTTACGGCGCAGGTGAAACGATCGGCTATATTTCTCTTTTAAATGATATTTATGGAAAAGTGAAATATATTTATGTTGGATGTATTTGTTACTTTAGGTAATGCAGACGAGCAGCGGGCCGAGTATAGTGCTGCAGGGCCTGCACGGGTACTCGCTGACGCCGCAGCAGCTGGCTCTGGTCCAACATCAAGTCAAGCAGCAACTTTTAAAAGGTTATTATTTTATTCTTCTTGTAGCATTTCTATCTTATATCTTTATTATTATTTTTATGGTATTGGGGGGACAAACGAGCAGTTGGAGCCATTATCATGACTGCCGACGCCCATAGATATCCGCATAGAGGCTTTACAGCTGCGCTGACCTTTCTCCTCCTACCACCATGGGCCACCGGCTATTTACCGCGAAAGCACAGCTATCACTTTACGCCAGTCTCGTGTAAGCGAGCAGCAATATCTAATTTATTTTATTTTTAATACACAAAATATAAATTAGCACTATAGAAATAGAAAACAAAATGTACTGTTATGACATTTTTTTTCTTGATACGAAGCTCTAACGGCGCAATACTGATATTACAGCGCAAGAGTCGACCGGTAAGCAGGGCATGCTGGGCCCGCGCAAGATGTACCTCGCGGTGCAGCCGTCGCCGGGCGGGCCGCCGCCGCTCACGCCCGTGGCCGCGCCGCCGCCCGCGCTCGCCGCGCTGCAGCCGCTGGCGCCGCTGTTGCCGCACCAGGTAATATACTACTACTGAGCTACTAGCGCTAGCTGTTGGCCAGCGGTCAGCTATGCTCCAGGGGTTCCCAACATGCGCGCCCGGGAGTATTGTAAAGTAGTAGTCTTATGGGACGTCGTGGGGCTTTCTCTTGAAGATATCTCTATATATACTCAGATGTTGTTAAGAATGCAATAACATCAGCATTGTACGTCGAACCGCAACCGTATTGGAATAATTTAATTACTGTTGGGCGGACTGACAACGCTGATGATGGACAGCCTTCGTTACTATCTTGTCGTTCGGCGATGTGCCCTATTATTCTTTATCAGTAAAAGAGCCTCTAACTAGAAAAGTTTGGGAACCCCTGTATTAGTCAATTGGATTGAAAGTAATGTTCTATACTTAGACAATGAAACCTATTTCAAAAGACGATTGTTTAGTAATGCTATAGAGATGATCATTAGTGAATGCAGTAATATTGTCTTTTCAAAAATCTTTGCTCGATTTTGATAGCTAAAGTATCATTTTTCATAGTGATATTAGTGACAAAGATAGACGGCTCACAAAAATCAATGGGATATTTAGGAAATTTTAGTTAATAATAGGACAAGCTGATTATGGAGTTAAAAACAATATTTCTTTCCGTATCTGATAGTTCTGTGGACCGTCTGATCTTACGATTGTAATAAGGGATCTTCTAAAGATTTATCATGCTGGCTAGGTTTTATCGTAAAAGGAGTGACTTCATGATATAAACTTTACTAAGCTCTTCTCAAAGATATTACTTTAAAACAGACATAATGAAATTGATTTTATGAAATTGAATTTAATTTTGCAATATTACTTCTCAACACCTCCAAATTCAATAATACTGAGCCCAAATAACAAAATAGTTTTTTACATAATAAGAATACAAATTGAGTGTATTGGTGAATTTTTGTACTAATGGCTAGACATTTGACTTTAATTTAAATATATGTTTAATGTATTTTTACAATAAGACTGGGATATCTATTATAAATAGTATAAATTGTATTTATTAAACATAAACTAGACTAAGTTTATAAAAACCAAAGACCTTGTCTGTAAATGCCTAAATGTGTAAAATGTATGTATTTTTATTAATTATTATTATGAAAATTATAAATATCGATAATTAAATAATGGAATTAGCCAAAATCTTTTAGCATTGATAAAAATGATTCGTAGATAATTTATTAAATTTTTGAATTAATTTCCTTTTTAGAATAATAGTAATTTTTCTATTCTCTTAAATTCTTGTTATATTACAGAGTATTTCACTTGTAATTCTTTACTTCTTTTAGCGTTTGTTAAGAGGTTTTGAGAATTACCCTCCTTTGTATGTTTGGGGGACCAGCCCTGTTTATGTCGTTCATTACCGTGAGACCCACCGGTGGGTTGTTTGGCCTATCTGGTGAGTCACATGACATTCAATATGTTAAAGCATTTTTATCCTATATAAATCAGTATTAAAGATTAGTTTGCATATTTGTAATATATCTTCATAAGCATTCTTATTAATATTTATAATAATCAATGTACTTATTACTCAATTATTTTATTAAGTTTCATGTATATGATTAATACATAAATTTGATAATATTCTTATAACAATATAATACGGACACTATTCTTATAATCAATTTTCAAACAATAGAGAATGAATAATATTCTTAACTATAGCTTGTTTGATGCGGTAGTCATAATTGTCTTTATCTATACTACAGAATCTAAATTAGCATATTAAACAAATTGTGATCTATCTATGATGCGTAACGTTTTGTCATTCAGTTAGCTCCATTTATAAGTTCGAAGTATATAATGAACCAAGAACTTCTAACTTATAGCTTAGTGCTTGGAGGTGAGATTACTTCTTTTAAACAAATTAAAAAAGAACAGAAAAGAGCTTGAATAATTTGCGTAATTCAGTATTCTGTTAAGACTAGTGTTGCTAGATATAATTTTCAGATCAGGAAATGATACAATTTATAACAGGAATTGCTCATACACCACCTGTCTCTATGTAACTGTAGCATTTAACGAGTACCATTTATGATAAATGGCTAGTGCAATATATTACGTAAATAAATTATTGAAATAATTACCGACTTTCATTTCGACGAGTCCTGTTTATTATTTATGTAATATTGTTTTCTTGTTTCTTTGGTTCAAAATATCTGCAAATGGTTTGTGGGGGTGTATGGGCAATTATGTCTGTCCTGACTAAATACGAGCAAAGATTTATTGTAAAAAATGCTTTCATAAATTAGCTTCCATATCTTTATGCATAATACACATTACTGATATATTCCCACAAACGGATGTACTGCGGATGTTATTATTTGCACATTTTGTTTGTTTTATTTATTTTTTTACTTTTTTCCATAATGTCTCGCAACTCGGACGAGTTACGATTGAGATACCACTTTTATAAATTTAATTTTTAGGAAACTAGCGATGCCGAAAAAATAAAACGACAGTCTTTATTAAATGGCGAAGAAAACGTGGCCGAAGCGGCGAGTTGTAAGGAGGCAATACCCTCAAAGCCTGAGGATATTCAGGGGAATAATACAAAAACTGACATTGTTAACTCGGGGCTCGAGAACATTCAGAGTAACAAATTTGTTCTTACGCCTGACTACATTCAACAGAGTAAGTAAAAACATTACCTTAAAATTTACTTACATTCATGAGGTGTTTCGATGCGCGTAACTAAATAGAGTTGTCCGCATGGCCAGATTGTATTTATATGGAGAGTATAAACATTGCTTAATCTTGTGCTTAGATCGGAAATACATGAAAAGAAATAGAATGAAAACATTGTTACAAGAAGAAAATTTTAAATCCAATTTTAATTGTTATAAATTTACAATTTTTTTTTATTTAACAAACATTATTTATCGCCTTTAATAAAAAAAAATATTCTGCTTTCCTAAAACCTTCATTTGCAATATGGACGACGGTGGTTTGCACATAACATCCAATAAGTGAAATTGATCGTTCTTTTATCGATGGAGTGTTCTATTCAAAAACATTCAACAAGAAACTTCTATTTGCTTGACAATATATTAAATTCTTAGTCTTAAAATGTTCCAGACTAGAAAAAATCGGCAAAACCAAATTCGCGGGTATTCTTTTTTGAAATATTTTAAATGTGTTAAACGATTTAGAACCTTTGAAGTAGTAGAGGTATAGATTTTTATTTATAACAAAGCTAATGCAATAACTGGCGGTGTTCCTTTTAAGATGTTATATTAAACATAGCAGACATAATTTGTTACCATCGATGTCTATAATCTAGTTTGAACTTGTAATTTTTTTCAGACAATTTCAATTACCTACGCACATTTTGCTATAAATGAATTATGTTGTGATTGATAATGAAATCCAATCAAATCGATATTCAATCAAATTGATATTCAAACACATGGCCAATTTATTTGATGGTATTGTTATAATGTTGTTATAAAAACATCAATTGGTACTATGTGAAAGTTTTTCCTATTTTAACCAAATTTTTTTTTTTATGGTATAGGGGGGCAAACAAGCAGTTGTAGCCATTTTCATGACTACCGACGCCCATAGACATCTGCATAGAGACTATACAGATGCGCTGCCCCCCTTTCTCCTCCAACCTCCATGGGCCACCGGCTACTTACACACCGCACGAAACGCGACAGCACAGCTGTCACTTCACGCCGGTCTTGTGTAAGCGAGAGGTACCTCCCCGGTCGTGCCGGGCCAATTCGGCTGCATGCAAGCATACAGCGTGGCACTACCTCTTACTAAACAAGGTTGATACAAGAGAGAGTATTAAATTAAACCGCATATTCAGAGTATAATTTCCAGGCCACACCACAAAAGTCTGATCAATCGGAGCAATAGTTTAGCTACAGGAATTTTTCAAAGTTTTTCTCACTTCGTACACGCTGTATCGCAGCTGATCGCCGACTATGCCCGGCCGGGGTCCTTCACCCTGTGCTCGCTGTAGACGCTCGGTACAAAGAGAAAAATTTTCGCTATTTAACTTGTTTCAAAAAAAGTATTTTCGTATACTTGTCTTAAACTTTTTTAATAGTTTCGGATTAACTGTAGACACTTATAGTATATGTGGTTTCATGTAATGCCTCTCGCTCTTATCAACCCTGTATAGTGATTCATTATCAAAAATATTATACTACGACTGGCCCCTTGTTCCGTAAAGTAACTTCCATTCTCTAATAAAAAATTGTTACGAAAGCCCGTGACGCTGGCATTACGCGAATGTTCATGTTGTACTTGCTTTGTTAGCATTGCGTACAGCGGTCGTAAATTTATTTGTCATTGTATAGGTGATTATATAGCGCTTATAGTTAGCTACTTTAACCACTTGGGGCAATAGGGAACAGTCTTCATTTTCTTATGGCCAAAAGATCTCGTTTTTTGTATGTTTCGCTACGTTTAGGTCTTGATTTAGATGGGAACCGGTGGTCGATTTTCCTATAAGAGATTGAACATAAATTATGTTAATAAACGATTATGATTTTAGCCATAAAAAGTGCGCTGAAACAAGAAAATCTAAATCCTGAAATTGAAGAGAAGTTACTCCAGCTGCAGAGATACCAAGAGAAGCAAATGAAACCGGATGTAGTGGTGGAGCGCGAGCGCGTGGTGCGGCCGCCGTCCGTTGAGTCTCGCTCACCGTCGCCGCCGCCGCGCCGCCGCACCGCGCGGGACCTCGACGACGACTGGACCGACGCCAGCCCACGCAAGCGCAACCGCCGCGCGCCCTCCCCTCTGCCCGACCCCCCTCCGCCCACTCGCGCCGCGCCACCACGTCCGCCCTCTCTTCCGCGCGCTGCACCGCCCCGCGTGCCCGCCCCCGCGCCCCTCGCGCCCGCGCCCGCTCCCGTTACTCCCGCCGCGCACTCAGCCGTCGAGGAGCGCCGCAGGGCCGCCTCCACACACTCGCGCCTGCAGATGTTACTCTTTAAACACAAAGAAATGCTGAAGAAGGATATTATCAAGAAACGCGGTCTCCTTGAGAAGGAACTCGGTGTCGAAATACAGGTACGGTTAAATTAATTTTGAACTTCATTAATTAATTCATGGTTTGTACGATTTAAATAGGCACACCTTTACAATTTACCATCTAATGTATATGATATAACGTTTCAGAAGGAGCTGTCGGCGGAGCTGGCGCTGCGTACGCGCGCGGAGCGCAGCAAGCAGGAGGAGGTGCGCGGGGCGCGGCGTGGCGCAGGCGGGGGGACGGCGGCCTCGCCCCGCGCCGCGCCCCGCGCTCCACCTCGCGCCGGCAAGAAGGTCGGCAAGAAGGAAAAGCTTCTCTGCATCTGTCGCACGCCTTACGACAACACCAAGTATGTTATTTTTATGTACAGTGTACACGCCAGACTGAGTTACTGGAGGAGCTCTTTGATACAGAGAATGTTGTGAGTTTACTTTACCTACGTGTGTAAAGTCCTTTTTTATTCTATGGAGATACCTATAGAATGATATATAATGTCAGGATGTCTGTACCGTGCGACTACTGGTAACAGACGGACAGTTGGAAGGATATAGGTACTGGATGTTGGCAGGACTATTGCTTGTAATTAAGGAGGGGGGTGTCTTCGCCACCGTGAGGGACCGTGAGGGCACCTGAGGAAGTAGATACTCTCGTAGTCCCAAAGTAGAAGTGAATTTATTTACATAATCTTAACATTATATATAAAATTATATTCCTAGTGTCTGTACAAATTATTATATAAAACAACAATATATTGGTGTGTTAGTTCTCCTATTCAGCACTACACTTTGATCTGTAGCTCAGTCTTGCCTCTACAGATGCTCTCGATCGCGCATAGTGCTGATGTTGAGATATGATTACGGCACGTGAACAAAGTGTTACAAGTAAAAGAAAAAAATTTAAATGTCAAGTTTTAATAACACAATTCATTTAAAAACGAAAACTCTATTATGTTA
Organism: Calycopis cecrops; assembly: GCA_001625245.1. Taxonomy (NCBI): domain Eukaryota; kingdom Metazoa; phylum Arthropoda; class Insecta; order Lepidoptera; family Lycaenidae; genus Calycopis; species Calycopis cecrops. The sequence continues at coordinate 97,642 of LUGF01039506.1, forward strand.
TCATTTCATATTTTAAGTTTTCACCGGCAGTTCTTTAACATACTATGGTTACTTGTACTACTAAGGTTTCTGTCAATATATTTTAGTATATAATATACAAAGTTTAGAAAAGTTATCATAACCGACTTACTTATAAACTATTATAAACAAGGTTGATAAAAGCGAGAGACGTGAATGAATTTTGTGTATCATTTCCAGGCTACACAACGAAAATCAAATCAATGGGAGCAACAGTTTATCCGTAGGAATATTTTCAAGCTTTCTTCACTTCCTACACTCTGTATCATCAGCTGGACGAGTGCCCTGCCGCCCATAGTCCGCCGGGGTCATTCACCCCGTGCGAGGTGTAGCCTCCCGTTACAAAGCATTATTACATTTTTTCGCTATTTAGCTTGTTTGAAAAAAGTATTTTCGTACACATGTCGTTAATTTTTTTTGATAGTTTCAGATTAACTTTAGGCACTTATAGTATATGTCGTTTAATTTAACACCTCTCGCTTTTATCAACCTTGTATCTGTAGGGTCCGCGCCATGCTAATGCGCTTGTCTATTCTTCCCCCGATAGTTGAAAAGACGCATCTAACATTTTTTCCGAAATTGAGTTATATATATTGCCGGAATGAGGAGAAAAAGGCGCATCTTCTAATATTTTTTATATGGCGATATCTCGCTCCGTCACAGAGTTATCATAACGAAAGGGCGTATTTGTGAACTTTTTTCTATTACTCAGAAGATGAAAAGACATATTTCCTTTAAACTTAATTGAAAAGGCACATTTACGAATTAACGCCATTTTCATTTATAATATTTGTTTAAGTTGAGAAGTTGAAAAGGCCCATCTTTCATATAAGAAGTTGATTAGACGGAACTGGTTATATGCGTTTTCGGGACTAGTTCAAAAAATCGTGCATGCTAAGAAGAAAAATCATCATCTGTAACAAGCGCCCTTTCAACTTCGTACAGTAAGCTTTCTTACGGCGCATTTGGTACATACGTCTTACGCCATTATGGGATAATCGTAGTTTAAAAAGTAGATTTTTAAATATAAACTTTTTTTTTTCATAAATTATGATCCACCTGCCTCAGACTAGAAGTAAAATTAAATGATCTCTATACTATGTTTAAATAAAAAATAATTTATAGCCATATGCGCCTTATCTTCTTGCAAATGGAAATCAATATCATCTTGATGCTAAGAAGAAAAGTACATATATAAGCAATCATACGAGATTGAAAAGACGCAAATGGTTATTTGCGGCCTTTCAATTAAGCATAAGATATTTTACTCGATTTTTTGAAATTTTTTGCTAAGAAGAAAAGGTTTTTCTTAAAAAACTAATTAAATTAAAAGAGAAAGATATTTTTTATATATGAGGTATCAAAGATGAATACGTTGGCCATCATTCTGTCCAAAAAGAAGTTTCATTTTATTTATATTTTAAAGACAGCAAGGAAATTCCCGATTTTGACATTCAATCATTTTTTTCTCCATTTTACCTTTTTGTTAGATGCGTCTTTTCAACTATCGGGGGCAGTATTACAGTATTAGTAAGGAACGAAGTAACTGTCGGTACTTACTCAATAAAATTATACTTATTACAGATTTTACCTCGGCTGCGAGCACTGCAGTAACTGGTTCCACGGCGACTGCGTCGGTATAACAGAGGAGATGAGCAAGAGTATGGAGGAGTACGTGTGCGCGGAGTGTCGACGCGCCGCCGAGACTCAGGAACTGTTCTGTCTGTGCCGACAGCCGTACGACAACTCGCAGTGAGTGCTATCTTTATATTTTAATAAGAGGCAGTGACACAGCATGCATGCATGTAGCCGAATTGTGCCGGAACATCCTAGGAGATACCTCACTTCCACGATTCCTGCGTGAAGTGACAGCTATGCCGTCGCGTTTCGCGCGGCTTGTAAGTAGTCGGTGGCCCATGGGAGGGTGCATCTGAATAATATCTGCGTGTCGGTAGTCGCGAAAAAAGTAAAATCTACCATTACTGCAATAACATGTTCACCATCATACCTGATTAACATTGTACTACTGTTTTATAAATGTCAGAAAGAGGGAATTAGTAAACTTCTTAAGTGTTTCTACGAAACACATCGAGACTTCGGCCTAACATACCAGTACAGAAGAGTCACCGACTTTCATAAAACTTTGTTCATATTGATCTAGATGTACAGCTATAGCTCAATAAAATTTCAAACTATTATATAATTATTGTGGTATTTAATACTTCCAGAATTTGAATAGACTTTTGATAGAATTTTGATCACATTCCAACTTTGATCTTTATATTTTATACTAGATGTTAGGATTGATTAAAAAAAATGTTTCAGGTTTTACATATGCTGTGATCGATGTCAAGATTGGTTCCATGGTCGTTGTGTTGGAATATTGCAATCAGAGGCTGATAATATTGATGAGTACATTTGTCCCAATTGTCAAAAAAATAATTCCACAAACTATGCAAATATGAAAGAGCTCACTCCCAAAGATTTTGAGAATCTGAAGAGGCTTGTTAAACAAATACAATTGCACAAAAACGCTTGGCCTTTCATGGAACCAGTGGATCCCAGGGAAGCTCCTACTTATTATAAAGTGATAAAAGAACCAATGGGTAAGTAATAACTTATTTCTATTAGTAGTGGCCGGTGGCTTGTCTAATAGTTTACTCCGGCTAGTTCGAACTTCCTTATTTGAATGCAAAACACATTTAGTGTAATCAGAAATTAAGTTTTATGTAAAATAGTAAATATGTCTGAAATCATAAAAATAAAGAAATAACGTTGCTCCCTCAAGTATGCGCGCGTCAATACAGCACCACTGACATTTCGATACTTTAAATAATACGAGATACATAACTATTCTTTCAATGTATGTTTATGTAATGTAAATTATTATGTTTATGTGTTTTAAGACAATTTCAGACACTCCGGTTTTTAAATATCCGAATAGACAATATGTATAATCTACTTAGTCTGGCCTTAAATACTGTTACAATTAAAAATAAAAAATATTACATTTGCATTTGGAATCTGTAATTTTTATGCGATTGTTCATTGTGTTTTCTCACCTTGGCGTCAATACATTGTAAAATATTTTGAGATATTAAAATGGAGTGAGGTTGATAGGGAGAACAGAATCGCTGTGATTGCATTACTCAAAGTAGGTAAATGCAATTTTGAAAACTCTCCATACACTTGGTATTAGTCAAATGTTTGTGTACCGGGCTATTAATAGTTACAATGAGACTTCCTCTGCTAGTGACAGATAATGATCTGGCCGTCCACGTAGTGTTCGTACGAAAAAGGTGGTCATAGCAGTAAGGGAAATAATTCAAAGAAATCCTGTCCGAAAGCAAAAGATTTTATTTTGGGAAATAAGGTCATTTCTTAACTGATAAATTACAAATGAATAGGCTGGTAAAATCAATTAACTACTGAAGCGGTACGCAAAGGGAGGTCACAGAAAAAAATTGTTTACGGATGAGAATTTTTTTACAATTGAGCAACATTTTCAGCTCAAAGCTCTAAGGAAGCTTCCCAATTAGTCTACAGAGTATAATGTGAGCATTATCCGACTTCAGTGATGGTTTAGTGGGGTGTTAGCTATGAAGGAGTGACTGAGCCATATTTTTGTGAAAAATGTATCAAAACATCGGCACAAGTGTATCAAGATACCATTCTTGAGAAGATAGTTAAGCTCCTTAATAACAACAATGTTCAATAACCAAGTATGGTCCTTCTAGCAAGACTAGGAGCCGGTTCATAGAACTTGGTCCACATAGTTTTAGTTGTTTTAGTTGTAAACGAACGTCTCGGACGAACGTCATCAGAGCTCAACACTGGCCGTCGTCTAGTATCGTCGTTTATGGTCAGTTTTAGAGAGTACAGCTTGCTCTAAACGCCATGATAATTTGGAGTCCCTAAAACCATCCATATGATTGGCAGTGAAGAATTTCCACATGGAAAGAGTGCGTGCTTCTATTGATAACTGGCCTCAACGTTTAAAGGACTGTATTGTAGCCAATAGACAAGACTTCGAATAAGCTTTTTATATTTTTAATTGTTTTATATTTGAGTATTAAACTAACACACTGTAAAAGTAATAAATGTTATATGCAATTAAAAAATTTTTTTTTTCTTTGTAACAGAATGTATGGCTAGACTAGGTATTTAAGTCTTTTCAATTATATGAATGAGCTGCTCAAATTCTTTTTCATTTAATAGAAATATGTAAATTTTGACTATACTTGTATTTTATTTTTTCTAAATTCTATTTCCTTTTTCAGATTTGCAGACAGTGGAAAGGAAAGTGAATGACCAGACGTATAGTACTTTAAGTGAATTTATTGGTGATATGACTAAGATATTTGACAACTGTCGTTATTTTAATCCAAAGGATTCAGAGTTTTATCGTTGTGCCGATGGTTTAGAGGCGTACTTTGCGCAAAAAATTAAGTACTTTCGTGAAAAATTATCTGAATCTACACAATGATATATAAGTGCTTGTGTAAAAACTAATGTCAGTGAGAAAAGAGTGAACGGTATAAACAAATTACCACATGCAATTGTGAAAAACAATCCATTATTATAATTACTATTTAGAACTTGTATCTTCTGTATATTGTATAGCGTTTTGATGAAATGTGCAAAAATAATTTGTATAAAATATTATACCCGGAGAACCACTCAGTATATCAGCTTCACTTTCACATTAAGTATTTATTGTATTTATTGCTTTATAATGTTTGACTATTTTTCAAGCCGACTCTTTAGAGGTCCTCTTACAGAAGTTGATATACAATAATTGATATCACATAGTGTGGTAGCTGATATGACTAAGTATCTTTAGTTAGTATTTAATGTAAGTAAATCTTATGGTACGTAAGAAATAAATTTTTAATATGAAAATATACTCAACTTTCATTTTAGTACTCTGTTATTATACTACTAATTCATTATAAAACCATAACTAAGGATCACGCTTCCGTTAATTACAGACCTTAATTCTGATGTTAGCATTTTAAAACGGCCGTTTGTCACGCCTAACTCTATAAGGATAAAAGTATTCTCAAAAAGTGAGGCATAACTTAAACAGCCGTTTTCATCACTTTATTTGTTCATGTCGTGTCCTCGCCCATAGCGGTGTGACTTCATAAATCATAATATTATGAACAAAAAAGGGGTGTTCGCATCAACAGATTACAGAGCAAAATATAATAAAAGCGCTTAAGTGCTGAGGTAAAGAACAAATGCCATCCATGGTTCAGCATTGCAACAAAACATACATAGAGTAGATAATATTTGTAAGTCCATAGTAAGAAAAAATATGATATCATCATCAGCCTATTGCAGTCCACTGTTGGACATAGGCCTCTCCCATTGCGCGCCACTGGCACGGCTAACCTTTCCCACTTCCTGCTCACAACTTTGCGTATGACGTCACTCCATCTAGTCACGGGGCGTCCAGCGTCCTACATTACGTTTGCCGGTACGCGGTCTCCACTCGTGAACCAGTCGACCCCAACGATCATCGGTTCTGCGGCAGAAATGACCGGCCCACTGCCACTTCAGCTTGCTAATTGACACCTAAGTGAATAGGTATATGAATTGAATGAATGAATGAACATTTTTCAAACTTATTCCAGATCATTGTCATCGACGTTTTAATGGAAAAAATAAAAAAAATACTTAAAAACATTCATTAAAAGTTCATAGTTAGTTAAAAAACGGAAATTTACAATTGTAGGTTAGTTCTATTATGAGTACACTGTTAACAAAGGCGTAAAGGGAGCAAGTAGGAGTAGTAGTAACTAGTAGGTCTTTAGAGCCAAGGCTCGTAGTAAATGCTTGTGCTCTTTAATTGTAATCCTAACGAGGCATTGCAGGTTTCCCACTTCCGCCTGCGTCGCCTCACAGTGATAGGAAATGCGTCATCATGCGTGGGAGACGAGCTGCGAAAACCGTCCGACCACTCCCACTAGGAAAGCAAGATGCGAGACCAAGTGACTGGTTTTAGTTATTGAAACTTATATAATATCTCGTAGTTAGTGCTGTGTGTGCACACTTGAGATATTATTTGGTCGTATTATCTTTAATGTATTGACAATTTGGATTATATAATGCAATAGGAAAAGAGATTGTTATTTCGGTACTGTATTGTGCCTATGTATAAAAATACAAATAGAAATGCACCAAATAAAATGTTTTTATGGTACCGACTACCGAAAGGTGTAGACGTAAGAAAAAAGTGGTGTAATACTATACTTGTAAATAATATACTTTTTTTATATTTTGACCTCTTTATTAATTTAAATTACATTAATTAAGTACCTACTTAATAAAAAGTGGAAATAGTACAAAAACGTACATTATTGACAAGTAAAATTTGAATTTCCATCAAGAAGTAGCAATACATTCCATGAACTACATGGTGCAATATTATGAGTTCAATGAGGCAATGTTCTCTAATTTATATTTTAAGTTTATGCTATTTCCCTTTGCTGTGGTACAATTAAGAATATTATATATCCAAAAAAGGTGTAGAAGATCGAATAAACACAATATTGACCTTGCTGCTTTTACTCATTTTATTTGCGTAGATGGTAAATCTAGATTTGCAGCAAAATAGGTACGTAGTCATCATGAACACGTTAATTTTAGGTAGATTGTCCGATTGCGCCTTCACGTAAACGATATCAGGCATTTTCCTGCGAGTCTTTTTGTAGTCGAAAAATTCGCAGGAAAATGAAGTGTAAAAAACTTGTACAAGAATAAATGTACTATAACTTAACCCATTCAAACGGCGCTCCAAACTACGATTTCTGCTCCGTTGCGGCGGCCTTTTTCAACGGGACTCCGATGTGCGTCCGCCGCACCTCGGAAGGAAACTTTTAGACGCCGATCGGCGTCTGCCGCACCCGGATAAGAATTCGAAAAAAAAATCGTTTTTTTCTGTTCGCCAACCTTACAGTTAGCTCGTAAATTGTCGACAGATATACGCGGAGCTTAAGTAAAGGGGTTTATTTTTGTCACAATCAGTTAAATCTGCCATTAATAGTTAAAACTTTAGAATTTAGTGTTTTTGCTAAAAATTATGGGTGAAAACAGTAAGTCAAAGTAAAATAATATATTATAAGTCGTTTTACATTAAATAGTCACCACATTTAATAGATATTCGTGTTTAATTTTTTTTTTATTATTATTTGTTGATTATGCCAGAGTCTACCAACCTTTGGTAACTTCTAAACTACATTAAAACATTATACATAATATTATTATATTTTATCATTCATAATTTTAACCCTTTGAACTAAATATCCTTGGTGATTATTATGTAGGCATTTTAAAAAAATACAAGTTTCCAGTGAAAGAAGTCTTGTTACCTTTTTTTTCGCTCCTTTTGATTTTTTTTATTAACTAATATGAGAATCCAGCTGTCGATTAAAGCTACTACTACTACAGAACAGAAATCTCATCTTCAATAATAGATTATATAGTTTAATATCTATTTTTTTATAGTACAACCTCTTGTACTATAAAAAAAATAATAAAAAAATATCGAACGAGCATTCGGAGCCATTTTCATGACTACTGACGCCAATAGACATCCGCATAGTTTATACACGGATGCGTTGCCCCATTCCCCCCTCCTCCATGGGCCACAGGCTACTTACACACCGCACGAAACGCGACAGCAAGCTAACACTTTACGCCGGTCTGTAAATTTATCTTACTCGTCAAACACTGATATTCATATATAGAAATGAGTCAAGCAAGTAACTCGCAAGTCTATCCATAAATCAAGTATAAAATACCGTCTAAATGTTAAATCTGCACAAATAAAATGTGCATATAAAAAATTTAAAAGCATCATGGATAAAATGTTACTAACTCCTGGTAGACGCCGATGTGCGTCCTCCGCAATTTATCAATAATATTTGAATTTTCGAAGAGATGATTTCACAGAAACTATGCTCAGTACCTCGTAGCTATAGGAAAAGTAAACGTTGATTTCGCAGATATTTTTAATAATTTGGATTCTTGAAGAAAATAAACTCATTTAAAATTTGACGCCGATCGGCGTCTGCCGCACCTGGAAAGGAAAAAAAAAAGACGCCGATCGGCGTCCGCCGCACTCAATGGGTTAAATATCCGCTTAATCACAATACACGCACCGATATTGGACGCCGACAGACTGGTTCTTGGTGGAAAAGGTCCCTCAACAAGCTTACCCACCAACCACTCATGATCCACCTCTCCGCAGGACACGCACGCAGGTTTGCTCACCGGCTCTGTTCCGTGTTTTTGTGTTGTGTTTCTGGAGCCTGACAGCACAGAGACAGAAGTCGTCATCGGACCTGTCAGTCCTGGTTTTTGCAGCTAAGTCTACATGTCCTTCCTCTTCGTGTGCCATGGATGCACATTGCACAAATGTCTTCAACTGACCAAAACTTTGTTCGGATGCGACTAAATCTTGATGATAGTCTGGGCCCACTGTAGTCCGCGAGATGCCATCCAACAAGTCACACTCCCACAGAACATGGTCTCTGGTCTCAACATCATGACCATAAGGCTCGGCTCAGGCTATTGTCAGAGTACCTTTGAAGGATCGCATCCGAAGTGATATAATCAGACAGAGAACTAAAGTTACCGACATAGTCCTAAGAATTAACAAGCTGAAGTGACATTGGGCTTGCCACGTCTGCCGCAGAACCGACAACCTATGGAGCAAGACGGTTCTAGAGTAGAGATCACGTCTTGGCAAACGAAGTGTAGGACGCCTTGCAGTTAACTGAAGTGTACACGCGTCACCACTTAAATCACGAAACTATTGGGCCTTCATGGTAGAAACTTTGTAGGTATTCTCTGAATCGCTACTCGAATTTTGAACAAAAATAAATAAATTAAAAGATATATAAATTAAATATAAAAAGATAATTCGTAAATAACGTTTGTATGGTAATGGATATTATACAGTAATATCTGGGGGCACGGTAGTGCCTCCGCCAAGTCGAGCGTGAAGCATACACTGCCGTACCATCCTTTACTGGAACCATTTCGCCGCATTTTCAGCCCCCTATTTGAGAACCTCTGGATAAGACCAGAAGGCAGAATTTCGTCATCCAGTAAGCAATAACTTACTTAAATAATCACATACTTAAAATCTTCAATTTCAAGTATGTAGGTCATTTAGTTCCGAAGGCGAAAGTAAAGTTTCGCATTTATGACACTCACTCATGATCATCATAATAGAACAGCTAGTACTTCCCATAATCTCAGAGGGCTGAAATTTGGTACAGAGTTAGGGTTTAATGGCCACATATAGAGAAAACTATAAAAACAAGGATAATTGCAAAAAAAATATTTTGCGAATGCATGCATAAGTGCGTGCGTGTATGTGTATATGTCGCAGTCGGATTGTATAAACCGCCGTATTACATTACGGCTAGCCATTTAGAAAAACAGGGCCGTTTTGTAATGCGGCGGGTCAACGATTAGCCGGATTGTCGTTGAGAAACGTTCTACAATATGGCGGCTCACGTTTAGCCTCATTGTGCCAATCCACTGGACTCGCTCGCTTCGCTCGCTCGTTGTGTATAAACATAGTCTAACCTAACCTAACCAATCAAAGTATGATTCTGCATATATATTTAACAAGTTTCCTTTGTTTAAATCAATGTTTTTATCGCATTCTAGTGAGACATTTTCCTTATTTGACGCCATTGTTGTTGTGAGCGCCGCGAGTGTTAAAATTGGGAACTATATTCTGTCAAAGAGGCGAATAATGACACGGACTATTACATTACGGCTAGCCATATTGAATAACGTTTAGCGGCGAACACTTTCTGGCGGAGTTTGGCCTAGCCGTATTCGATCCGGCTAAGCGTTGACCCGCCGCATTACAAAACGGCCCTGTTTTTCTAAATGGCTAGCCGTAATGTAATACGGCGGATTATACAATCCGACTGCGACATATATATGTGCGAGTGTGTACGTGCGCGTGTGCATAAGCACCTAGATGACCAAAATATCTTGTGTGTACTCATTTTAAAGGGGATTTGATTTATAATGTCATAGTGGAATTATTTCTTGAATATCATGATTACGTAACGGTTTAGCTAATAATTATACTACTTGTGCACACATGAAGACATATATGTGTGCGCGGGCGTGTGTGTGTCTGTAAAACGTTTGGCATATTAACTTCTTGCTCAAAGACCTAAAACAAGTAATTTCAAATCATACAAAAACATTTATGAATGCTTAAGTGATTTTATCACTTGCATTAGTGTAATTATAAGCTAAGTATATTAATTCTATATATTATAACTATAAAATTGTCTTGTGGCCAAGCCTACGTGGCGCTTTCACGAGTAACCAATCTTCATGGGGTGCACCTCATAAATGTTGACGTCCGGGATATAAAAGCTCAAGCTTCAGCGATCGCCAAATACAACCGTTTCATTTATTACATAGATAATGTTTATAAAAATTGGAAAACCCTTGATTATAATGATTAATGAAATTGAAATATAACTAACTAATAAATGGGATAAAATAATACAAATTAATATCTTAATATTTTATTTAATTTGCATACTAATCTTTGTATGAATTAAAAATAATGCGTAATAAATAATATTACACAAAAATATTTTTTAATGGCACAAAGGTACTCAATATTTTTGAGAATAAAGGCTAGGGTTTAACTTATATAAAATGATCATTAAAAATTGCATTATTTTTAAAAGGTTTTTAAAAACTCTTTATAATCTTCATTTTAAATTTTCCAATACTGTTTATTATAATCCATATTTATAATAAAGGAACGTAACTAACTACTTTTAATAGTGTAAAACTTACAGCTATTACGCAAAACACTTTTAATGAAAACCACGCATTCCCAGACAGTCCACAGAATAATAAAAACGTAGAAGATAATATAATTTTAATATACCACAATCATATCGAAATTCGAGGAATTAGGGATAGGTTATCCGGAAATATCATTAATTATACACTTCAACCCGATATCAAGTGAAACTTTAAATCATTTAAGGATAATGATAGAAAAATAAAGGTTTTTTATTAGATCAATATGCACAAAAATAGATTACGTAGGTAATGTGCACAAATAATTATGGGTCTCATTTAATATTTCTTTTACTACATACTTACAAATAATACTTGAACTAGGTATTACTGTCTATCCGTGTAAGTTATTGTGAGGGCTGCCTGGGACCGCACGCGAGAGTAGATCACAGTTCTGAACAGTTGTGCCATATCTTACACACCTCGAGGCGTGCGTCACCTATTACAATATTATTTACATTTATGTGTTATTCTAAAAACTATCAGTCATATTATATGATCTAACATATAGACCACCATATCAAAATCAATCTCAATCAACAACTGCATACATTTGAAACATTATTTTACAATTCATTTATTAATAGGTAATAATTAGTATAAAAAGTTACTTAAATTAAGTTCCGGAACAATTAATATTAAACAAAATAACAATATTCACTATTACATATTAAAGCATTTTATAAATTGATGATAGCTAATTTATATTGTAGCTGATAATGTTAGTTTAAAACAAAGTGTTCGTGATGCCACAAAAAAGTACCTAAATAGATACTTGCACCAAAAAGTTAAGTTTTGTTCGGTAATAAATCATGTTTAAACTTTATGTACAATAAAATATCTAAAGTTTGAACAAAATTATATAGTTAATTGAAAAAAAGCCTAAATATTTCATAATTTTCATTATTTTTGTTTAATGGAATAAACAACGGCTATAATACTTTCTTGCATGTATGTAAAACAACTGAATTTCCTTGCTTTAAAAGATTAATTATCTATTTTGTAGGCTTGAAAAAATAATGAAGTGAAGCAACAAGAAATCAATAAAGTTGTCCTTGGAATTACTAATAGGAATGTAAGGTGTTTTACATTGTTAAGTACAAATATAAATAAAGATTAAATCAGTATAAGTCATAATAAAAATAAAAGTCATTAAGGGTCAGTTTAAATCAGTATAAAAAGAAAATAATGTTATATAAAAGGGATATGTTATTCGTTTGCATGTGTTAAAATTAAATATCATTATGATGTCTACATTTTAAGTAGATAAATAGTTAGTTTTATATATTTCGAATAGGCTAGTATAGCATATTATACAATTATATATTAACTATAAAAAGGTCAACTACGTCAATACTATGAGAACGTGTCAATACAACTAACAGTGTAAATATTAAAAAAACCAGCATCTGCTAGTTCCTACTCGCCCACTAAGGATCCCGTGTCAAATGCTAAGATTAATAGACAAAAGCCTTACAGCGCGTTCACGACCACAGCGGTGCAAATACTCGACGCGCGAGTGAGAGAGACCGGCGCGGTGAGCGGATCGTCTGTCTCTTTCACACGATACTCGTCGCGCGAGTGAGAGAGAGACAGACGACCGCTCACCGCGCCGCAATTCGCACCGCTGTGGTCGTGAACGAGCTGTTATTTGTATAGGGGTACCTCAAATTCCCTGATTATGAATTAAAAAATAATTAATTAAATAAGTTATCATTAATCTTTTACCGTTTATTCAAGCAGCGCTAGAAGACTGACTTGACTGAGAAAAATCCAAAATTATAGTGGTGAACCCCAGCGTAGAGTGGTAATACCTTGGTGCGTACGGAACCCTGAAGAGTTGAGTACACAAGTTTACAAGTGTGCCACACATGTGTCGACCTTATGAGATCTCAAGTTATATACACCAGCTAATACAAGCTACATCAAATTACTTATATTAATAACTGGTCAAAAAGAGTTTTAACGTTAACTATAATTTTGATTAAACTCTTATCATATACACTCTACGTAATTGTAACTAGTTGTACTAAACTAAAATTGATATGTACAGACGACGAAGCAATAGTAATAAATAAATGCTGCTGGCTCATGCACGGCGACCGTTACACGCATATTGTTTTTCAAAAACTACATAAAAATGAAAATTATTATTTAAGTAGGAAGTTTAAGCGACTCTATAAAAATGATCGTATCCGCGTACGAAACGTAATATAAATCTACAGGATACCGTTGGGACAGCGACAATTATACACTGTTCGTGTTAAGAATGCAGTGATGTCTATGGCGATTCCTCAGTCATGCCCCGTAACCTATAATATTGTTTCTAACTACTTTAAACATTGATGACGTCACTGTATTCTTAACGCAACATCCTATAGAGCGAGTTCGGTAGGCACGTACGCGCGCAGAGCGGGCGCGCGGCGCAAGGCAACGAGGCGGGGCGGATAAGGAGAAGTAGCGCACATGGGGCGGGACGCACTACCTGCGCACGTCAGATGCGCATGGCGCATGCGCGGGGCTCATCCCCCGTTGGCGGGGAGCGCTACATGTGCAGTGCGCCGGCGCCGGGTTCGTGTCACACGAAGGACGAGAAGCCAGGCAGCGGCGCCCGCGAGCGCGCCATGTTGTTCATGACTATCTGGCCGCCGTTGAGGCTCACCACGGCGCTGCCCTCGGGCTCCGAGTCCGTGTAGCTCTGGTAGTGGCGCGCGCCGGCGCGGGGCTTCTGTCGCTTCCACGACTGCCGCAGCGTGTCGTTCACGTTCGCGTAGTGATTCACGAACGAGTGCGGCTCTGAGCGCACGCTCTCCATGTCGCTCTCCGAGTTCTGAAACATAAAAAGGCTTTAGAAACTGCGATATGCAAACAAGTTATCAGTTAAAATGAAAATGAGCCACAGCTACGACTGCAAAATAAATATCTCCACTAGATGAAACTTTAAGAAAAAAATGGCAAGTCGATGGGGCGAGATGCCTCTACGTATTTACAATAACGAGGGTAGCGAACCGATGACGAAAAGGATGCGCCTACTCTCCAACTGTGCGGTCGGTACAAGCGTGACAAAACAACTGCGATAGCGAGACTCATAATATAGTTACCGTCATATCCGCTCGAAAGGTAATCGGGGAAAAGAAATAAAGCGTGTTTAGTGGCGTATAGTTTAGACGACGCTAATCTTGATGGTGATCACCTGAGAGTCCGTGGAGCTGAGGTCGGAGGGCTTCTCCGTGACGGAGGAGTCGTCCCGGGCGTCGTCGCGGCGGAGGCTCTCCTCGTCGCTGTGGTAGGCGACGGAGGCGGGCGAGGGGCGGGGCGGCGACTTGGCGAGCGCTAGCGGCTTGCGACGCAGCGTACCCGCGCCCAACGAGCCCGCTGAGCCGGCGCGCGCGCGGTAAAGGTCTAGCGCCAGCGACCCACGCTCCTCCGCCGACCCGCCCAGCGACTCCGCCAGCGTCTTCTGCGCCTCCTCTGTGGAAGACACGACAATCACGAACGATTACATTACATGTTTTTAAGAATAAAAAACTTCAAGGTTGTAACTAAAAAGAATACTATAGTTCTCTAAAACTTTCGGCACATATTAAAATAAAATAATCAATAAGTTTGTTACTTGTTGAGTTTTATATTATTTTCCATATTACATTTCCGTATATAACAAAAAAAAGTACGGTTTCTTATTGGTTATAGACGTCGTGTCGTGGATATTCACATGTGTTGCGACAGGACTCGCAGAACATGTGCCAGGTTTACGCTCATGTTGCACGTAAACGTCTCGCAACATATCGAGTGTTATTGAGATCTCATGCCCAGGCGTGACATATCAAAATAGTTTTTTTTAATATACTAAAGACGGTAGAGTGTTAAACAGTTTTTAATTTCGTCAATTTGCCCAATTATTATATTATTATAACATATTGAAGTGTGTGTTAAAACTCAAGTGAGTTTATGATTACACCTTAGTTGTATAAAATTATAAGTTTATATTATTGTATATGTGTTTAATTAAATTTAAAAAAATCTATTGCAGATGCGTACGCATTACTTATTAATTAAGCTAATGGGCGTCGGTAGCCAAAAAAGAGTTTTAGTTACCTTGTTTGCCTTAGGGATCATGCAAGATTACGTAAGCAGATTGTTTGTAATTTTAACCCCTTTCAGCAAAAATCAGTGTATATATTACTTGAATTCGAAAAAAAATAAGCGAAGCAAATACCCCCACACTTCCCTCAGTGCATACATCATACTTGAACGAACCCTTAGGACGCTGTCTCTAATCGGTGGGGGGCTGGATGGAGAACTAGCCCCCGCGCTGCTGTTCGGGTCTGTCCATACGACTCCATATATGAGATCCCGCGCCGCTGCCGCGATT
>LUGF01039506.1:133579-148514 GCA_001625245.1 Calycopis cecrops
TTAATGGGAACGTAACGTAATCGCCTCGCCTCGGAACAGGCAACCGAACAGCTATTAACGCGCTTACGGCAAGCCGTCAACCAGGCGTCAACGAGTCGTCCGCGCGCTTACGGCGAGCCGTCAACCAGGCGTGTCATCCCGCACTTACGGTCCGAACTGTTGCCGAAGCGGCGCCGGTACGCTTACGTTACCTTGATACGTAACGTAAGCGTATAGGGACCTCCTGTTTGACGACTAGGCGAAGGTAATACGCTACATTCCCATTCCGAGTTGATACGATTACGTTACGTTCCCATTAATGTACGTTGCAGTGTGCAGTTTCATACCAAGAATACTGAACGGCTCGAGATGACACGGTTACGATCCCTTTTCAAGTTGATATGTGTGCGGTAACCATTAAGCATGGCTTCCGCATTTTTTTATTAATTTAATACACATAATTAAATAACTAATTATTTTGTACAACTCAGGTGTAACATATAGGTGTACTAGCTGCGCCCCGCGGCTTCGCCCGCGTAAATTTCGATATCGTGGAAAATCATTCCATGGCATCCCTCAGGAACATTTTTTCGGGATAAAAGCTATCCTATGTTACTTCTAATACCTCCAGGAATATGTGTACAAAGTTTCATAATGATCGGTCTAGTAGTTTTGGCGTGAAAGCGTAACAAACAAACTTACATTCACATTTATAATATTAAGTAGGGAAGTATGATGATGATAATCATAAACTCATTTGATTTTTAAGGCACACCCTGCGCCGTCTACAATGTATAATTACATAGGTACACATTCATGTTGTTGCAGTTCTTATACGACATAATTGTATTACTGCTTGACAACAATGTCGCAAAATAATGTGCTTTCTGTTCCTAACATGAAAGAAATTTAAAGCGAATATTTATAAAATGTTAAATTAATTAATATTTTAAAATTATATGTTTTTATCAAATTAAGTAGGTTCTGAGTATTGTGAAGATAAAGATTAAAGAAATGTTACTGCAAAATAGAGCTAAAGAAAATTTTCAATAGTTGATTTCGCAGTGTACGCTGTCAATGTCTGACTGAAAGTCGTTATTTTATCAAGTTTAATTAACATTAAGTCACATTAAGTTAAAAAATAAAGAACGCATATATATTTAAAATATGTTATATCTATACTGATGTATCCCTTGTCAATTGCGTTATCAACTACGTATTACTAATCTAACGACATCTCATAGGTCCTGCCGTTCTAGCTGTAGAAGGAAACACACACCGACACACACTCACACACTTACGCTGGAAAACATTACCCTCGCTGTAATGCATTCGGGTATAAATTAACAATACAATTCGATAAGTCTAAAATAAATAGCTAGACAAATGAGCGTGTGATGGTTATTCCCAAGTTTAAATCCCTGCCCTTGGTCGACCAAGAGACCTATAAACCTATAACGTATACACAGATCTAACTTATGCAAAGGGCCGACATTTTGGTCCCCAGGCAGCCTATGAATATTAATGGTGATTTCCAATGTCATTATCGGATCATAATATTTGTTTACGCCGGCATTTTCTATTAAGGGGCAGCTTGTAAAAGTTATGATAATGAAGCATTAGAGCCAGATAAGGCATGACTAATATTACCGAAAATATACGTTGATATAATAACTTTCATTACATTACAGTGTTTAATATCGCACGGTTATCTCGGTATTAACCTTTAAAAGAAAGCAACAGTCTGTGTACCGAGGCGTGGAGAACCACCATCCGTAAAGTTGCCCGATTCAATTTTATCTCGTCGCGGTTTTGATGTGCTGACCAAACAGAATGAGCGCTTGTTAGCACAAAACAATAGCATACAGTATTACTGGTTTTATGTAAAACCCGCAATTATGCGCGAGAGAAAGTGGAAATGCGAAAATACTTTGATATGTAACAGCGCATACAGGTATACCACACAAAAGGAAACAATTTTTGCACACAGCAACATATTAAAGGGAGGTATTCGAATTGCAGTTCAAGTGGTCGAGGTTCCATTTCGACCTTAAATATATTATAATAAAAAACCTTAAATATAATATATTATTTTTCATCTGTCAACCTTTTGCTCTGCTGTAGGTATATATAAATTACTTTAAGCGACTCGCGAGAAACAAGCATGTTGGACAAGGGTCGACATGTCTTTGCTTATCAGTATTGAACTAGCGTACAGAAAAAATAAGGACTACGGCCTGAAAATTTATACGATTGAATTCAGATGCTGATTGCCTTGCCCTACAAGCTCGGCTTTTCTTTATATACAAAAGGTAAATAAGGTTTTAGAATTGGACGAACTACGCGTCCCAGTCATAGACGGTCCTTTTAAGATAGGGCAAAGGTTATCCTAGAACTCTGATAAAACGCTATTAAGTGAGTCAAGAAAAGGCTGTGTATTGTTGCGTGATCAAATGATTAATAGCAACGGGGCGATGGCTAACGAACAATTTGCTCCAACAATGACCCTATAATTTATCAACCAATATAGGAAACACGACTGCCGGAGTAAATACTTAGGTACTAATTCTTTGTCCTGCCCTTCAATTTAACTTTAAGTCCTATATTTCTTGGCTTAGGTTCCGTACAATTAATGTACTTTTCTTAGACTTTAGTAAGAGGTAGTGTCACAAATCTTCCACCGTCCAAAGTCGCATTCTCGCTTACTTCGGACATGTTTCGCGTCGGGGGGGATTCCTCAGTAGAACGCCTTGTAGTACAGGGTAGAGTTGAGGGTACAAGACCACGTGGCAGGTCGCCTATGCGCTGGACTGACCAGGTGAAGGCTGCGCTTGATCGTTCACTCCACGAGTGTACGAGAAAGGCAACAATGAGAGGAGTGGCGACGGATTGTGAAGCGTGTCACCAACCCTGATGTGACGACCACGACCACTGTGACAAGAATCTGACGACTACGAAGAAGTGTCACACTGCATGCTTGCATGCAGCCGAATTGGGCCGGCACGACCGGGGTGGTACCTCTCGCTTACATGAGACCGGCGTAAAGTGACAGCTGTGCTATCGCGTTTCGTGAGGTGTGAAAGCATTCGGTGGTCCATGGAGGTGGGATGAGAAAGAAGAGCAGCGCATCTGTATAATATCTATGGAGAGGTCTATAATGGGCGTCGGTAGTCATGAAAATCTTTCCGACTGCTCGCTTGCCTTCCTATACCATAAAAAAAAAAACGACACTTACTGCTTGTTGTGGAACCAGTCGATATTGTACTTGACGTTGGGATCGCTGGACACCTTGCACTGCAGCGTCGCGGTGTGGCCGAGCAGCACGCGCGTGTCCACTGGCGGGGCGATGATCTGCGTGCGAACTGCAAAGTAATGTTACCCCAATTAGTGGTACCCGTAGCCAGGGGTACGCGTGGTTGCTTCGGGGGGTACGCGCGTCATTTAGTTTAGCTATGAAAAATCGAACGCCTTTGTCATATAAAAATCGTTGTCCGTCGCCAGAATATGCCCACGATTAATATGTATCTAAGTGTCCTGTGATAGATGTATTTCATGGTAATAATTAATTCGCAAATAAAACCATTTTTTACTAACAAATTATCGTAACTATAAGAGATACGCAAGTTAAAAATAAAGGGAACTCAAAATTTACGGTCTATCTGGGTTTACGTAGAAATTTAAATAACTAATTAGGAACTACTATTATGTATTTAAACGTCGATAAAGGGTTAGGAGGTATTTGAGCGAAAAGGGCCTTGCCCCTTGGTGACATCAAACACGTGTAATCGTGATTCATCGTACATGTCATAGGCACAGGAGTGAGTGCACGCAATTTGCATCCGGCGCTCTCTTTCCCACAGAGCGTATACGTGCACGCAAACAATATCGTGTAACACCCAGCGACACAAAACACGCTCGACGTATCCACCACGACAACTTTTTATTATCGTCATCATCCACTGCTGGACTTATTACGCTTACTAGCGATTTTCATCATCATCATCATCATCATCAGCCTATTGCAGTCCACTGTTGGACATAGGCCTCTCCCATAGCACTAGTTATATATACATTCTAGCAATATTGATAGTTGGTTTTTTTTCCAACTTTCATAATTTTGCCGCCCTTGGCACTAGCACCGATTCACTCTAGTGTATCCACTAGATCATATCCACCTGGTGAATGGACCAATACTCCGTCCTAAACGCGGTTCTAGAACCATCCATAAGATCTTACCCAGCACAGTGAGGTAGGCCTCCCCGGTGACGTTGCCCGCGTCGTTGGCCCGCACGCAGGTGTACTTGCCGCTGTCGGCCGTCGTGGCGCTGGTGATCAGCAGGTCTCCCTCGTCAAGGGTTTGCAGTCGAGTTGACAGGTTTATTATTCGAGAATCTGTAATTTTAGAAGAAACGTAAATGTTTTATTCTTACATAGGTAATTATAGTAAATATATTTCATTGAAAATAAAATGAGAATATAGATCCATGTGACAGATATGGATTATTGATTTTCTCGCGTCTGCGTCGGGTCAAAAGATCTAGAAAAAGGAAAAAATTTAGAAGCTTGCATCTATTTATAAATATAAATTTGAACCTAGATAGTAGTATGTAAAATAAAATTATGTACTAATACTCTACTTAATACATATTTCATTGATAATAAATTTAATTCACATATTTTTGTAAGAAGTAATCCCTTACTTCGGACATGTTTGCATTCTGCATTGCAGTGGAATCGGGCCAGAATTTAATCGTAAAAAAGCATGGCAACACATATCAATTAAGACCTGCGCAGACGAAGGATTTTTGTCCGCGGACTTTTTTGTCCGCTAAAATAGAACGCTTACAACCATATGAAGTAACGCAAACGAGGGATTAAAAGTACGCGGTACTTTGCATACACTTTCCGGTCCGCGGACAAAAATCACTCGACTGCGCAGGCCTTGATGCGGATGTCTATAGGCGCGCGCCAGTAGTCACCAAGGGGCTCATGCTATAATATAGCTGGTCACCGTTGAAATACGTCACATACAACCTGTCGCGTGTCTTAGGTCGGTAGTACAGATTGATTTAAGGTCTCGAGCATTTTAAAGTTCCAATGCTATAAAATATAAAACTAAACATTTTTATTAGTCTGTAGCAGAAATATAGCCGTCATGTCCACGTATCTTTATAGGTACACATTAAATTAAAAAAAACATTGTATGTGTTTTTAATATGGAGACTCTTTATGAAAAAAAAATAATAATAGTAATACTACTAGAAGTAGATAACTCGAAAACAAAGTTACCAAATAAAATTTGATCTGATCTCTTTTTTTACTTCTTAATTTCTTTTGCTGTTTTATACAACGTAGTTGGTACCTATTTCATTATTACGAATACTACAATAAAATACTACATGTCTATGTATGTACAGGACTATTGTATGGATAATATTTGACTACCTCGAGACTGACTATTCGAGTTCCGGATCGGGCCAAACAAATGTTGTTGGGATTTATGAATTTCTAATAACACTCCGAATTCGGGAAGTGTAATTGTGTTACACCCCTGTTCCTCGGCACGTTATACGCCTGATTTCTCTTCGGTCATGGCCTCCCCCATAAATGGCCAAATGCGGTAACCAGTTATGTATGTTATATATGTGTATATAATCTATCAACTAACTATATTATAGAAGCAATGTAAATATGTTGACTAGCACCTGATATGAACACAATATTGATTAGGTTTTATCAATAAATGGTCGAGCACGCAAAGCCGGCTATTAGTCCACCATTTCAATTTGCCGCATTCTCTTTGTGTGTGATCTGTTCGGCAGCGGCTTACGAATCAGAGAACGCCGTTCGGCGTTCATGCTACACGTTCTCAAGGATCAATCTACACTACTAAACCAAATTCGACCACTTTTGAAGCGAAATTTACATGATATATCAAGGCAAAGAGGGATGTCGTACGTTTTCACATTCTGTTTGGTCGAACTTTCGCTCAACAATCTCACAACTGTTTGAATTCAAATAGATTATAGAACATAAAAAAAATTATTATTAATTAAATATCATTCTTACTAGAATTAAAGTTTCCGTTTTACAGAAGCAGGGAAGGGTTTTGGGGATTTACAAAAAGCATTAGAAAAATATATTTATGGGCTTTTTGTTGAGGTATTTCACTAAATATTGTCTTCTAATGTAAGGACGTTTAAGTAGAGTCCGTCATTATTTTTATATTTAAATTCGAATTATGGAAAACATAAAACATAGAGGGGAGAAGAGATAGGAGGGCAACGGACAACTGTACAAATAAAAACTCTATGCGTATGTCTCTATCGGTAGCCGTAAAATGGCTCCGACTGCTCGTTTGTCCCCATATATTATATTTAAAAAAATGCTCTCAATTCAGCTGCAATACAGAATGTCTCCTATTAAACCAAGTACACAGTACGATAGGTGCTTAGAATATATACAATACATACCATTGAAGTACCAAGTGACGTTTGGCGTCGGGGCGCCGATGGCTCTGCAGGCGATCGTGGCGTCTTTACCGTCGAGGACCGTCAGGTTCGAGGGCGCGGTCTGCATTACTGGCGGAGACGCTACAAGCCACACGCTACAGTTAGTGCGAGCTCTACACAAGACTGGAGCTGGTAAGTACGTGCGATTCTTTTTTAACCCCCAACGCAAAGTGTTATAAGGTGTCGACGTGTGTGACATCACAGCTCACATACGGATGGACCGATTTCAATGCAATTGTTTTCATTCGAAAACCAGTCTTGCTTGGTCTTAGTTGTGTATGTGTAAAAATAGGTCCAGCATTTCGAAAAGCTCATGTTGCGTGGGAGAATTTACAATTTTTAATTTATTTATGTATACATATAATGTAATTTATGTAACAGCCAGCATTTCCTGCCTCTGATTTAAAACAAAATCACAAACGGTATCT
This sequence comes from Calycopis cecrops, assembly GCA_001625245.1. Taxonomy (NCBI): domain Eukaryota; kingdom Metazoa; phylum Arthropoda; class Insecta; order Lepidoptera; family Lycaenidae; genus Calycopis; species Calycopis cecrops. The sequence continues at coordinate 140,499 of LUGF01039506.1, forward strand.
GTAATTTATGCAAAGGCAACATTGAAATGGGATGAATGAAAAATGGCTGAGTTTGCACTGCCACCATTTTCCACAATCAATGCCTGTGTTCTTAAATATTGATGGCGTGACCGAATGAGATTTTTGTGGCGGACGCAAATATTTAAGTAAGGCTTTTGTTAAAAAAGAATCGCTTCGTCATTGTTAGTAATAAAACAAAACTTAACAATAAAACTGTGGAGGAGTAAACACATGCGTGATTATTATATTATATTTGTAATATTAAACAAAATTTTACATTATGACTCTAATAATAATATATCTGATTAAATAAGGAAAATAAGACTAGTAAGCATTTTTAAATTAAACGCTAAAGTTCTACAAGTAGGCTAATTATTATCGTGCATTCTCCAAGTTCGTATGCCTTGGAATCTTAAATAGGTGTAATCTTGTGGTTTGCACTTACATTAATACCTAGGTTAAATGCGAGAAAAACTTGCAACGATGAAGGAAAATTTGTCTGACGAAGAACAAATGCATAAAAATATATTTATATTTTTAAAATGTTTAATCGTATATTACATTCTTAAATACAATAAATAATAACACATATCTTATTCTCATCGAAATATCTCTTATAGATGTAATAAATAAATTTTACCTATTTTTTATTATTTTATTTAAAAAAACGAAATATTCCAAGTAGAAAATTATTTTATTTTAAATAGTCAATTAACTAGTCAAAGTAATTTGATAACAAATAGTACGTGCATAACAGATTATGTGTAGATTTCTCTGTCCTTAAATATTCATCTAAGCTTTTACAGCTTTCGGTTAAACGTATCATGTCCTGTCATCACTTAAACGAATATGAAGACTATGTCTATAAATGTCTATGTAAATAACTCTTGTCACACAATTAGGAGTAGACAGTTATTGCTTTTTCTTAATTTAAGCAAGTATTCTCATCTTTTCTTTTACCAACATGCTCCCGTGACCGTGTCGCTAAAAGGCTAAAATATTTAACAAAATAGTGCAGTGTTTAAATGAACTGCAATAAAATTTGTTAGAGGTGTATTAATAACCTAATATTCCATTGAAATAAAATACCTACCCCGACTGCCTAAAATATATTTAAATGTAACTATAGTAGCACTCGCGTTATCAATACAAATCGACACCACAAACAGTCCATTAGGGTTCAGGCTACAGCACTGAATACATACATTTTAATGTTTTCAAGCGTTTACCTATATACGTTTTAAAAATATTCCTAATCTGCCACAGTTGGGTAGAAAGTGTAAAACTATATAGGAAATGGCAACCTTCTTATAAATCCACAAGTAAGATTATGCAAGACGTAATATTTATTGTATAACTGGTTTGTAGATACCGTAACCTACAACCTCTTGTGGTCGTAATTTATGTTGCGCAAGGAAGGACGTTAGACCAGTGCGAAGAAATTCCTCCGCATTTGTATGACAATCATCATACTTCATATTACATACGACGGATACGTCGCAAGGGGATCAGCTGTCTTCGAGTTTTAGCATAGGGGACAAATATTACTCGAATGAAAGCCACGGCTTAGAACGGTCCACATTACAGATATAATTTTATTGATTGAGAGATGTAAGCATTTTTTGATCTAAGTATGATGATGGTGACTTATTTTAAGAAAACAGGTTCAAAATAATATTGGCATTAGATCCGATATCCCGAGCAAATCTCAGAAACAGGTTACATTATGACTAAGTAATGATTCTGTTCCAAAAATATTTAGAAAGTTTGGAATTTCAAATCTCTATGCGTTGATTTGTCGTCTCTATATATTTCGGTATACTCTATTATTTTATTAATTTCTTTCATATATTAGTAACGGATAATAAAAGTATTAAATATGAACTCCTAGTCCTAGGTCCTAGGTGACTATGAGTTGAGACTTATTTTTTAAGCACCTTACGAAAAAAATTTTAAGGATTTGTGCTATAATAAGCCGAAAACCATTAGATATATTTTAATTAAAAAAAAGCAATACCCCGATCAAAATATTTTTCAAGTGTTTCTAGGTAAATTACGGCAGAACGTGACATACATCCAGTAATACAGTTTGATTATTCAAGTTCTTTCGTGCACAGCCCTTCAGAGTATTTAAAGCGTTAAAGTCACGAATTCAGCACAAAATTCGCGAAATTTCCTTAATGGGCAACCCTTAAGTAATTTTAGCCCTATACGGCCATAACTATGAATTATAATTAGGCATTAAGGTCACATAGGGCTGTAAAGAACGGATGTTTTATTTAAAACCGCCCTTGTTGTACTTCAATTTTGTTCCTATACATCCATAGGGAATACGGAATAAATTATTTAGAAGCTGTCCCCCATATTTTATAGCTTTATATGAAGGCCATCGAGCTGACCGCAATCTCTTAAAACATTACCAAGGGTTGTGGGTGATTTAAAATTTAATATCTAACGCTATACATGATACAATATTGAGTGCATCACAACACTTACACAACTAAATATTCTATTCAAATCATGCATGTAGACAGCTGAAATATAAAAACGCAATAAAATCGAATTAATGTTGCCAACTAATAATCATAACTAAAGCAATCACTCTGTGATGTAAAACCAAATGAAAAGTGCAAGTGTACGTATAAAGCACATTGCTTACTGCCAGTATCAAATTTGAACGTTTTTGATTTTTTATCTGAAGTCCTCATTCTTATTAACTTCATGGGACTGCGTGGGAGGCGCCTAGATTCCTTGACTGTATCATATATACATATTAGTTGATCAGATTATTGCATCATATAAAAATTTAAAGAACATAACTTACTTTTGATTTTCAACCATGTGTAAATAGAGGACTCTCCAGCCTCGTTGCTCGCAATGCACTGGTAAATCCCCATATCGCCCATCTTCAAATCCTTGATAACGAGAGACCTGTCCACTTCCACCCGATATCTGCCTCCGCCGTCGTCTACATCTGCGTTATCAGACTCGCCAGCATCGGCGCCCACGCTTGCAATTTTCTTAACATCCTTATACCAAGTTATACCTGGCAAAGGAATTCCTTGGACGTTGCATTCTAGAACTATCGATCGACCGAACTCACCGAACGTTTCGGATTTCAAAGTAGATAACATTGTGGGCTTTTCGTAAACGGTGACTTCAGCGGAGGCGCTAACAGTGGCATACCCTCCCGTCTTTAACCTAGCTTGACAGGAGTATTGGCCAGTATGATTCAAATTAGCTGATATAAGACTCAACGTCCTGTTCCACTGGTCGATGAAATCGTATGTAACGCCCGCGAGGTCGATGAGAACTCCGTCTTTGAACCACAACGTCTCGAGTTCGTGAAGCGGTCTTGCGTTGGCTATGCAGTAGAGAATCGTGTTATCTTGTCCCTTTATAATTTTTGTGTCCTGCGGTTTGACAATTATTTCTGGTGGTATTTCTTTGCTATCATCCCCATACACAATCAGTTTAATATACGGACCGTTTTCCACTTTGCCAAGTTGAGTGTTTATTGCTCTTGCTCTGTAAGAAATTATACTTATTATAATACTTATGTGTTGCAAGGTTGACAAATGACTTATGATTGTTGTACTATAGTGTAGACATTACATGAGGATTTCTTCAATACTGCAGATTATCATTATCATATCATTAACGCTTGTAAAGTTATGATATTGCGATGCCAAAAAAGCCTAAGCCTAAGTGGATGCAACAAAACTTTTGCGAAGCTGCACCGTAGTTGTAAAATGTTGTATAAATTACGAAGCAACCATTGAACTGTACAATTGTTATATAAAACAACAAAAATAAGATCGACCCTTAAATTAGAAGGCACATCACTAAATCAAGTTACATTTAAGAGAAATAAAACAATAACTTGACAATGCGGCCTGAAATTTTACCACACGAAATAACGAAACACTAGAATTGTAAGTTTTATTGTCAAAACTTAAAAGTAAACTTTAAATTAAGTCCATGCCTAACGTCAATAGTAACAAAATGTGTATTTCAGAAAGCTTATGTACGGATTAGCCACTAATAACCGGTCAATTTTCAACCGTTAATTCAAATAAATTGCTTTCAAACATCTACGACATGAATGCCTACAGTGGTAATTATTTCCTGGTAACAGTGTATAATGGTCGGTCATTTGGTATTCTGCAGGAGTGTACTGCGCTACCGCGACACCGTTCTTACGGCATGAGTAAGGATATTTTAAGTATACATAATACGTACTAGACTTTCAGAGAATATTCGGCCACTATTCGAATTTCGAACTCGGCCACGGTTGTACTTATTAGGGCCAAATACTGATTACTGTTAATGTGACTGTACATGTGCTACAACCAAACAATTGGTGTAGTTGTAGTTGTAATTATCAATTTATCGTGTATAATGTGTTTATTATATCAGTATGTATAAGTATCAACTTCTGTCTATGAATATTTACAAAATACCAATCGATTGAGCGTGAGATCGATTAGAGTTAGACTATTCGATTTGAGGTCATAATAGGTTACATTATGAGCAATCTTCCGTTTTATAGTTCTTAAAAATATAAATAACACATTAATTAATTTAATTAAATGAAATAGATTATATTAAATAGGAGGTTGGCGTGTTTTATAAGTATAAAAATATTCAAGGCCAGAAGTCATTAATTGTTTTTAATATGGCATTTTAAATTTTTGTGCTTAAAATATAACAATTCTTTAAATTGTTTATGTAAATAATTTACTAAAAAACTGACAGCTTGATATATTTTTGAGGATATCAACAAACCTGTACGATCTTTGGTCATCTGCAGACGCACTTAAAATTATAAGTTGGTGCTTGTCTGTTATGGCATATTTTTGGTCGTATTTGAGAAGTCCGTTTACAGCGGTATCGTCTTGCCAGGTAACCGATGGTGGTGGATCTGAATCTATACTCGGAAACTCCAAGATCGCCGCGTTTCCGGACTCAACGTTAATTTCAGATTCAATAACATTTGTAAAAACTCCCATATCTGTAAAAACATATTAATTTATTGTATATAATCTACAACACAAAAAGCGTTGGCAACACCAGTTTCGTTCCACTTACATGCGACTATGATATTGTTCTTTTCACTGAATACTGCGCCAACGTCATTCTTCGCGATACACTGATATGCACCAGCGTCTTGCCTCTGCGTGTTGTGAATCTTAAAGAACAGCTCGGTGGAATACTCCCCTAATGGCACACCATTTTTTAACCATCTATACATGGGCTGAGGAATTCCTGCAAGAAAAAATAATTGTTTTGAAGACGGACGACTCTGCGATCGTGTTTCAGTAAATCGGTCCTACCGTAGTATTTTCTAATTTCATTTGTTTGTTTTGAATGAAATGAAAATGTTTTAAATGTCTTTCTCAGGAGTCTAGGGTTAAATCGATGGTAGATGTAATTTTTGACGTTCAAAAAGCAATTTATATATTTCCATTATGAATACCAACATTTTCATTTCATTTCATTTTATAAATACTTAAAAACCAGTTGTTTTAAATGGTCTTTCTATAAATTCGATTAAACATTATCTTTTCATAAACATATTTTATTGTATATACTGTCGTAATGCCTATTATAATAAGATGTAAAATTCATGGCGCGTTATATGCTAAGTATTTGGACAAGTAGGATAAGTTCGGTCACGTAAGTAGAACGAGGCACGAGATGCTAAGCTAGACCAAAGCACAAATCGAAACTGCTTCTTTGATTCCACATTAAGCTAGACAAACAATCTACAAAACAACCTAATATTATGGGCATCCTACAAGTGTTGCGACCTTACGCGCCGAGAACTCTACCTGAATATGAAATGTAAATCTTAATGCTAATGTAATATTCATTATATTATACGTCACGTAATTAATATAATAATGTTTATATTTAATAATTACGTTGAGTATATATATCTTAATACGCTCGGTTAATTTATGGTACAAACTGATTCATATTCCTTATAAATATGACTTATATTTTAATGGCAGACAGACATTTATTGCACATCATGCTTTAACTGCGGGTAGAGTCGTAGAGAATTATAATTTTGAGGAGTGCATTTTTTTAACTTATGTTTCATTATCATCATCCTACTGCTAACCTGGCGTTAAAGACACAATGATTATGTTGTTGAAGTTAATATTTATGTAAATGCCAACATACTTTCAATATAACTAAGAACAAGAATGAGATTATACTTAAGGATGCAAGACTAATGGAATTAAGAATGGCACTTGGTGCTCTCGGCCTACCCCATTAGAGAAGAGAAGATATGTGTGTTTGAGAGAGTGAGAAGATACTATCAATTTAAGAGTGTACTTTCCTCTCTCTGTAGAGATCTCCATCTTTATAGCGGTGAATTAAATCACTTAGAATACAGATCTTATCTCAATATTAGATAGCATAAAATGGACATTAGCCATACTTCATTATTTCATAAGATTTTTTCGATAACAAATCATGTTTCACTATAGACAATATATCTTACCGTTCGCCGAGCATTGGAGTATCTTTGTGGTCCCTTCTCTAACAATACTGTTCGACGAAGACGGCTGCATCAGGAAACGCGGTGGCTGCATTTGAGCTGTAAAGATGAATAAATTTTAATACTTTGGCCGTAGTCATCTGGCGAGTTTCATTACAAAAACAAATTTAAATAAGACATTTTTATGTTAACTGGGTGGATCGTAAAACAATTTTAGTACCTACTCAGGTTACTTTATATTTTATCTTAGGATTATTAATATTTTCCAGATCAGGATAAGAGTCATTGTTGCAGTGCCGTCTTCCAGAACAAACAGGGGTGAAGAAGGGGGCCTTGCTGTCGCGGCTCTTACGGTTAAAATAAAAAACGGTAGAATAAAAGGAATCGGGTAGAGTTAGATTTCACTTATTATTTGGTAAAAGATGATTTTTTTGCCAAATAAGTCCTAAACAGCACGCGTCTATCAATCATTCTGAAGTAAAGAGTCCTAAGGGACGTTAAGCGCCTATTCCACGTCTTGCCCCACATGCACAATCCCACATGATTGTCAAGTGTTTCACTTGACGACCATAAGCACGGCGAACCGTTACGCTGGTGGTACGACCGGTCTCTGTTCGTATGATTTTACGTTTCATATTTTTTTCACACCACGCGTCTTAAATCTTAAGAGTGAAACTCCAAAAACTTAATTGTACGACCTACCTGATTTGATTTAATTTCGTATAAGGGGTTGTGTAGGTTATGCATGTTAGAACCATCTTAGGGCGCGTTCACATATAACGTCCGTTTTAGAGGATCCTTTTTAACGGATCCGTCGCTAATGCAGATAGTATTCACAGGATCCGTTTTAACGGCTCCGATGTGCAGCACCCCATACCCCGCGCAACCCCGTGCGCAAGGATCGCGCGGTTCGATCCGATAAACGGATCAGTACTCTGGATCCGAAATACTGTATTATGTGTGAACTGGCTCAAATACATACGCTAATAGCACATACGTTTAAACGGACCTGTAAAACGGATTGCTGCTTATTTTGTTGGATTGGTATTTTCTACTGGGTCCCTAATACTGTATTATGTGTGAACTCGCTCATACAACTATATACGCTAATAACATACACGATTAAACGGACCTGTAAAACGGACGTTATATGTGAACGCGCCCTTAGTTAGTTAGTCTGGTATACATCTATTGACTGATCATCATTTAAGAAACAAAATCATCAACAACTTCCCTCAGCGGCCTAGTAATCCTGGAGTCCAAAGAGACACAATATGCGCTCGGAAGACAGCGATTATAACATAAATTCCTCGCCGGAATTCTAGCGCATATTTTACGATTCGACCGCCCTACATGCGATACAAGCGTGAGTCACACGGGCTGAGAAAAAAACGCGATCAATTAGAAGTCTCGTCTTCAATTCAAACTGCTCGACCGACTGGCTCCGTTAATAAGCTGGTGCATGGGAGAGCTTCTAACTTGATGCAATACAAATCGATTAA
>LUGF01039506.1:159934-176736 GCA_001625245.1 Calycopis cecrops
GCGCATCTGTATGGCCTCTACGCTGATGTTTGTGGGCGTCGGTAGTCATGAAAATGGCTCCGGATGTTCGTTTGCCCTCCTATATCATAAAAAAAATTCTAATACAGTTTTTAAGTAAATGCCTTAAGTTATCCCAGTTGTTCTGACCCGCGTCTAGAACAACACAGTAAATAACCAGTAAAATATAAGTAAAGCCGTTACTTATGGAAACAGTTCCCGACAAGGCAACATGAAATTGTAGGCACAAGGCTATTATTTCGTTGACCGAGCACGATCGTCGTTAGCCTGTTGTCGCTTATCTCAATAAAAACCAATAATCCATTTATCTTATGAGCTTTACCGCAAACAGCAGATATTGATATACAGCGTGCATTTTAGCTACAAAGGAAATTGAAAAAAATCATTATCAGATATTCAAAATTATAATTAAAATAAATAATCGAATACATCGTATAATTAATGCACCGGCGACTTCACCCGCGTATTTTCAAAACGAAGAAAAATAAGTTGAAATATAATAATATAATATCTAGTCTTAGACTACGGAATATATCCAAGGAGTCGGACCTGTTTGTGGTTGGACTCCTTCGAAACGGCTTCGTGACACGAGAATTTTGTATTTTAAAAATTAACGAAGTAAATCATTATCAGTCTATATCCGTGCACATCATAAACGCAAACGCAGCCGATTCCTTGCTACTCGCATCTTAAACCGGCTACTGTACAGAAATTACCTTGTCTTATCTCTGCAAGTAACATAAAGCATATTACTTGGAATTTATTTTATTGTAAGAATACTCACGAAATTGTATACATCTGCTCACATTTCGTAACTTTTTGTGTTAATTGTACATTGAAGACGTTCTAAGCTCATTTACACCTCTTGTTACAAAATTGTCTTTACAAAATTTTGGTTCACACTCGCCTAATAAGTACGCGTACCACGAACATTTCCAAACGTAACATTTCGTCTCCATGACAATTCAATTGTATATCAGCTTCTATACATAAGTCACTTTGAGTAATTGTATGTGCCTTACGTAAAAACTCTCTAAAGATCAGTTAAAAATTACAAGAGGGCTTGTATTGTCGCGATTCCTCTCGACGTTCTGGTGTATCATGTGAGCTGGCAAATTATTTCATGAACAAACAACGTATATTGATGAGAAATATTAACGTTAATCCGTCATAATAGTATAAGATGCTCGTCGATGACATTCAGGGAAGAGCAAGACGAAATTAGAATATGCTTATTTGTGCTTATTATCACTAGTGTGGTATTATTAGATAAACTAACTGGGCAAGGATATGTACAGTTACAAGCTAGGACTATTACATTTCAAAATTACAGTTGGAGAAGTAGGTAAATGTCCAAGGTCATGAAAGTTACGCTTAATAATTATTTTATTATGTTTGTAGTGTTAAAAAACATTATACAGAACTATTTATATGCAATTAAAGTGAATGACAAAATAAATAATTACTTTTCCCCCAAATCGGTACACAAAATCTTCACACTTTTGCCTTAAGAATATCCTTTCTTAGAACAAGTTCATTGACTTTTCCAAACAAATACATAATTCTAAGAACATAGTCGCTCCATAATACAACCACTATAGTCCTGCGACCTATACACCTGAAGCGCTCGACGCTCCTTTCATGAGGAAAGATACCTGTTGGCGAGCTGCCAATGTCCAGGAGTACGCTCCGTCGAACTGTTAAAGTATTTAAGTTTCAGCCATTGTCTAAGTTTCTGGCAAAGGCATCTAAGATTTGTCTCGTCTTCACATGTACAAGAGATGAAATAGTAATAAGAATTCTAAGTCAAAATATTTACATCTTTGTCTAGAGACGTGTGTGGTTAAAGTTGAAGTAATTTTAAAGCTTCGTGACAACTGCCATGTTTTATTAAAACTTTTAAGTTTTAACTTACCGCCTATACTCCATTAGGGCCCTATACAGCTTGATGTGATTCTCTTAGGTACTTATTGAAGTTGGTATACACACAAGACTTTGGAGGTTTATTATCTGGATCAGTATTCAGTCGACAAGTTTGTTGGAATGCTCAATAAACAAGTTGCGTACAAAGAAATATGTGAGCGAAAGGAGGCTGGGGAGACCTAATATGATTACCTATAAAGTAAGTATTTTGTAGGTATTCTTTCATACTCTCAAGAGGATTATTACTATGAATATTTTATGCTCTTCTTTCCCTTAGTACATATTTCTTTGCATTTAATAACCAATAATCTAGTTACACTTATGAGTTTATTGTAACAAAATTAACGTTTCTGCTTCGTTACAAAAATATTCGACGATTCAATATTTATTACAATAAGTAACAACTACTAATGTAAATAGACTTGTCCGGTTTGTGACATCCTCGTCCTAAACAAGGGTGTTTTAAGAGTTAACTTCTAATGCATTTTGTTCTATTTTTCACAAAGATTGAAATCTTGTCCGTCGATAGCGAGATAAATAATTTCTCATAACTTACCGTTACAAACTCTAAGTCCGCCTCATGGTCATTCTGTGAGTCATCGTCTTGGCCTTTACTTGGCTGTTACGTGTAAGAAGTGATACATGACATTATTGTAATAAAATGTGAGGAGTAAAATCGTATAAACCACTAACGTTACTAACGTTTTACAGGGCAACATTTCTTGCACTATTTATATTTTTTAATAATACGGTTATAATTCTTTAGAATTAATCTAGTCGCGAGTACAAGCTGTCACACACATCATCTGTAACAACGTAATAAATCTAACTAATGAATAAAACTTGTATTAATAGCGAGAAAGTTGATAAAAGCAATCTATTTACACATTTATAAGCACTTATGTACAACACTAAAGATTAGTGGTGTTCTTTTTAATTTTTACTAACCTTTAAATTGACTAAATTGGTAAGTATATAGCGTTAGATATATTATAATAATAAAAATATTTAGAGTATAAATAGAGAATATTGAAATGTTGTTGTTGCTACGGCAAGATACGTGATTTTAAGGAATAACAGTTAACTATAGCACATCACGACAACTCCAAACGATTTTAATTAAGATAAAAGTAACTTGTATGATACGACTGAAAAACATTCACGAAAAACAAATTCTGGTTAAACTAAATACATAAAACAAGTCGAAGTTAGATTAAGAAAATGTTTATGCTGTTCAAGTGAAAAACGTCACTTCGTTCCAGTTCGGTTCGGGAGGAGTCGTTTGCCGAAATTAATTTCAAACAAACATCCAGCGCGCAGATGTTTGCTGATAAATGCCATCATTCATGCTGTACAATGTATTCTTTTAATATCTTATATTTAAAAAATTGGATTAAATATCTACTAGATATTTTTTTTCGTGTATATCGTGTACGTATCTGTAGAACTAAGCTGCTGTAGCCAGGATATTGATTGAATCAGACATTGCAGTAGTTCTATCTTTCACTGCTTTTTTTTAAATTTTGATTTCTAAATTTAGACGAGGAATGACGCGAAATTCCAAAAATGAATTACGATGATATCATCGTAATTCATTTTTAGAATTACGCATATCTATAGAGTGAAGAACTAGTAATGCAGTGCCATTAAATAAGACGCTCGAATAAGAAATTCTCCAGTTTGCAAACTTCTTCAACTCTGGAATACTAATGCAACCTCGCACTAAGTTATTGCAAAGTGCTACTTGACTCTTTTTATAAAATATCAGAATTTTGAAGCTTCAACGTTTCTAAGAAATCATTTTCGTCCGTAGATTAAATTTTGAGTTCATTTAACAGAAGGCTGCCAACGAGCAAACCGAACCTTTTAAGTGACTAATTATGTCTATAAATATCCACATAGATGCGTTGCCTTCTTTGCTCCATCTATAAGCTAGTGTATTGTTAAAAACCGTACGAAAGACGATAGTTTAGCAGTCGCTTCACGTCCACCCGGCCTTATAGGAGCGAGAGGTATCCCCCTGGTTGCTCCCAATTCAGCTGCAATGTAACAAAACCACTAACATTAACAAAAACTAAATCACTAGTTTATTTATAATCAAGTTTTGTCCATCGAATGGCAGACTTTTAAGCGAAACAGGCTAAATTGGTGGAGCCTTTATGGATTGGTACCCGCCTGGTCACTTTGATTTACCGCACTATTCCTTTTCAAATTTTTTCTATCCATTGGCTTTGGCAGTTACCTAAAACGTTTTCCTTCCTAAATTGTCATTTATTTAATAATATACGTTTATACCATTATAATTATGAATAACAACTACTGATGGAGCTACCATTACAACGTTACTTACGCACATTAAATATTTAGTTAATATAATTCTTGTATTGATGCATCTCTCCAATCTGAGGTAGAGACGCGGGTCGGATTTTTTCAACTCAAAACTTGGTCTTGTCCGATGACCACTCAAAGTCATTCAATGAATTCAATAAATGAGCCTTTCTTCGCACACACAGCAAAAATAATAATTATTTAACCACGATACTTATTTCAATTAAGTTAACAAGTAGAACAAGGTTTATTATCGAAATAAACCCATGGACGTAGAGTATTTTATTATGATTAAGTAACGTAAACATAGCCTTCTAGGTTTACCTAAAAGTCGTTCAGAACCCTGTCATGACTGGAGATGCCTAGGACATTTTATTTAGGGTCCACATCGTTACCTCTAAAGATAATAGTAGCGAGAATGAAAAGATACATAATAGGATCTGAAATAATCTAATTCATGGATGCTTAGCCCGTACGAAAATAAGACATAATATTGCGATGTCTTTGAGAATAAAATTACATTTGTACCAGAACTAACATAAAGAGATACAATTTATTTGCGAAAGCGTCCTGGGGTCCTATTTTTTCTAATTGAGATCTCGAAATGTAGATTGTATAGATACAAAAAATAATTAATAAAGTCGACATTAAACCACTCTTCGGCATCATGGCATGAGAGGCTCAACTTATGTCGTCTTCCTGACTGGGACAAGAGGTCAGGCTGAAAACCTGGCCTTGCACGGTCTTGACGTAGAACTCCCTCGTCAAGACCGTGCTATGGGGCCAGGTTTAATGTAGGCTGCCGCATTAAGTCCTCTTTTAGCGGAGACCGGTCCTCTATGGAATTAGTCAGTAGCCGAGACCTATTGCTAACATCTGTTAGCCTGATCATCGGCGAACACCTCATTATAGGCAGTCGATGCTACAGTTGGGCACGTCACTTTACATCGTGGCGTAGAATATTAGGCCCGCATACGATTATTTCTATAAATAGGAAAATTATATGATATAATAGATGTGATGAAGCTTAGAATAATCATACACCATGTATATTATTATACAAAGGTATGGAGTAGAATATAATCTTACAAATGAAAATCTCGTCTCGCGGTATTTGTAATTCAGCTTTTCCTAAGCGACTCGAAGGATAATCGTATAATATTCTGTGTATATTCGGTATGACCAAGAAAGTTTTAAGGGTATTTAAACTAGATATTTTTACAGGATCGAAACTGGCGTTAAACCACAGGGCACAACTAGTACCTATAAATTAAGAATATAACGTTTATGTTCCTATGTATCTATATCCGAATATGAGAATATAAACGTTCATAAAGAAGTCACTGTTTTTTAGGGAGAATACACGCACAACCCGATATGATCTTGGTCCATAGCGAATCAGATTCGTTGCGCGTGAGGCATGTAAACCTGATCTTTAACATAAGTTATGACGATTCAATTTCGCTTAGCACATTTCATACGAGATTATCAATCTGATGGTCTTTCTCCATGGCTTTTTGGTGGATTATACATTTATATGAAGTTTAACTTTAACAAGATCCTCTCAATCGACAGTGGGTAAGCACTTACATAATAACGTATGATTTTTCTTTTATTACTTTAAGTGGCAATCTCTTAGTCGCAGGCTCGGATGACTACCTACCGCCGCCGTTAGACAAAACCGCCCGAAGTTGTATTGGCCCATTTTCTCTGCTCCCCTTTAACTTGCCAGCGGAAACTGAATCTGAATCATACGAGCATAACTGTAACTTAAGACGACAACAAAGAGAGGAATTCAGCTGCAATGCATTGCCTCTTACGCGCGTCAGCTCAACCATATGCTAAGTACTATTGTATCCTTCAAAGATTCTCTTGGCTACCAAGAAATCGCTAATTGTTTTGAATGTACGACACAAAAACTATGCATTTATCGGTCAAAGTAAATTACACGGTACGTATTGCAAGGCTTTAGCTATTCTCATAGCTATCGTGACCGCTAATAACCCGCACCCAACACGTGAGAAACATTACATCAACTTTTATTCCCTTTACTAATGACATATGTAACCTCTTTTCATCTGAGACTCATTATAACTCTTGAATAAATTAATGGTGGCCATAAGTAAGACACTTTGATTATGCGCTGATATATTATATCTATAACATGTGGTGTTATTAGGATTCCGTGGCCAAATGGCCAAAATATGAGACATAAAAGTATCGTGAAAGTTTTATTATATTATTTGCTCGTATTTTGTCTTTTATCAAACAATTTTGTAGCTCTTTCTTATAACCTTCCATGCCTTAAAATTATATGTGCGCTGCTGTCCGGCTATTCGTTCGAGAATCGAAATCTATTCGATCTTAGCAAAAGGTAGTGCCACATTGTATGCTTGCATGCAGCCGAATTGGGCCGGCACGACTGAGGTGGTACTATCGGTTACACGAGACCAGCGTAAAGTGACAGCTATGTTGTCGCGTTTCGTACGGTGTGTAAGTAGCCGGTGGCCCGTGGAGGTGGGAGGAGATAGGAGGGCAGCGCATCTGTATAGCTTCTATGCGGATCTCTATGGGCGTCGGTAGTCATGAAAATGGCTCCGAATGCTGGTTTGCCCTCCTATACCATAAACAAAATAAAATCTTGAAATAAGTTTCAATTTATCAGGTAGGTATGTAGGTAAATCTTTATCAAGGAACCATGCATTTTTTCTAAAGTGAAATTTTAGGGTTCCACATCCAAACGGTAAAAAGGAGTCCTTTACTAAAACCCGTGTCGGTCTGTTTGTCTGTCTGTCACCAAGCTGTAGGTGTGTATCTCTTAAAACCTGATTAAGCTAGATAAAAAAAAAAAATTCACATATTTCTGCTCCCACTTCCACTTAGTCGGGTTTTATGTTATACATATATTATGTATTTTATTGTACACCTGTGACAGATTTTAAATAAATCTGTTTCGTAGTTTTTGCGTGAAAGAATTAACAAATATAAAACTTTCGCATTTCTAATATTAGCATAATTTAAATATATTTACGACTTTATATATAATATTAAGTGATTTTGATCAATCTAATTGTTTCCCGTGATTGTGGCCTGAGATCGCGTGTCGGCTGAACCCGACGTGGTCGTATAATTGCGCAATAATTTCCCACAGACTTATTACCGGAATAGAAAGTACGCAATGTCCTTGTGCAGGTCTATCCGATCAATTTCACCCAAATCTGTACAGATTACAGACACATCTTTGAATACTCCTGGCTCGAAAGCCCACAAAGTATAGCTAATAGTTGTAAATGTAAAATTGATGCTATAGCATTACTTACATCGAAACTACAGATTTCTTAACTGTGAGTCAGATAAAAAGCTTGGAACTTCTTTGTGGCGTTTGAGGTGGTTCACATACATCATAGGGAATCATTTATGATACATTGCATACATATTTTACTGGAAATAGTTTATGACGTAATTACTACTTTGTAAGAAATACCTTTGCACGTATCAATGGAATCAGTAGGAAAGTAATAGGAATATCGGAGCGATACTGCCAAGGAGATGACCACTATGCACTGCAGCATGTTTCGTGCTGTTTGAAGGTGTACCTATAGTTGACCCATTATTAGGCATTTGATAAAATCTAAGCAATAGATATATAAAACTGAATAAGCTGTATTGCCATACAGACAGCACCGAAGTAGTAATAGATAAATAGCAAACTCCACTTGTAGATGTATTCGGGGAGGCTGAATAAGTGATCGGTGGTTTTAAAGTTGATACATGCATACATGAATGTTAACGCAGGCATATCCGCTACGTGACTCACGTCGGGGGCACGTCTGCCGCACACCGGGCGCCGTACTAACCACTAACGTACTAATATCGACACTTGAGTCTGCATTTTTGAGACTGGGATTTTTTTCCCCGTTAAAATTTTAGGATTCTGATTGAAATGGAAGTAGCACATACACGTAAGGTGGCAACGCATCTGTTAGACCTCTGGTGTTACGGATGTGTGTGGGCGTTGGTTTTCACTTTATATCAGGTGACCTAACTGCTCGTTTGCCTCCTATGCTATAAAAAAAAACGTAAGGTTTGTATTTATCATATGTACGAATTCACATTTATGTATTCGTACGTATATGTAAGATGGGATAAAATTCTTAAATATTATAAATTACAATAATTCAGCAATTATAAGAAAGTTCAAAGAACAACTAATAAAGGAAATATAAAGAAAGACTTTCCAATACATTATATGGCTTTTAAAAAGTTTTATACATATAATACATTTTTAAAGGATATCTACCAAATTTAATTTCTGTCTTATCCAATTTTGAGACAATATTACATAAGACATAAAATTATTATTAACGAGCAAGTTATGTGTGTGAAGTGTGAAGTGACTGCATAAACTATTTGACTATTCAATTAATCATGCATTTAAACTATTATTTCTGTTTTACTTTTAAATAGTTAATGCAGTGGAGCGTCGTTCATCTGAATTTAATTGGACCCTTTGACCTCATGGGGTCACCACGGACCATGTCCCTATGGGGGTGATATTTATTTTCACAATCGAAATTAATTTATTGATCATATGTATATTTATCCACATGTGAATAAAAACAATATAATAAATTCTTTAAATATCTTCAAATAGAAAAATAGGTAAGAGGGAGTGCCACACTGCATGGTTGCATGCAGTCGAATTGGGCCGGCACGACCGGGGAGGTACCTCTCGCTTACACGAGACTGGCGTAAAGTGACAGCTGTGCTGTCGCGTTTCGTGCGGTGTGTAAGTAGCCGGTGGCCCATGGAGGTGGGAGGAGAAAGGGAGGCAGCGCATCTGTATAGCCTCTATGCGGATGTTTGTGGGCGTCGGTAGTCATGAAAATGGCTCCGGCTGCTCGTTTGCCCTCTTATATCATAAAAAAAAAAAGAAATATTAACTTATCTTGGTAATTTAAAATAAAACAACTAACGGACCTATTTTAAATGAAACAAAAAAATATTTTATTTATAAAAAATCGGATATCAATGAAAGCATAAAACTACTTTGAGTACGTCATTGGCGTATGTTATTAACCTCGTAAATGGATTCCCGCAGCTCGAAGCAACAACTAACAATGTTTCAAAGTTAAAAACTCACCACGTAGGGCTAAAACACTCTAACTGAAATTGGATCCCTACACTAACCACATTTTACTATCAGTCGTAGCAAAAAAAAACTAAATTGAGGCATTGTCACTAAGCTTTCAAACTTATCTTAAAGGTGGTAAAGTTTAAGATTCCAAAACTTGTTTTTAACGGTGAGTCACACACCTAAACCTTGATAGGTTTTTGCTGCATGTCCTTTTAATACATCTAATTCCAACATTCAGGCTTAGATTGATTAAAGGACTTAAGTTTTTTTTATAATAATTTGAGAATTATTTATTTCTTGTCAAATAACAGTTTACAACCAAATTGGCAGCTGTAATTTTCGGTATCCTTAAATATACTATTAACAATGCAATCCCGTAAAATTACTTTCTTGTATATATTTCTTAAGACAAAGTCTACATGCTTATCAATATCTTCCAAGAAAGTCTATAAATAGTTGGTATAAAAGAGATGGTCATTAAAGGGCTAATAAAGGCGCATAATAAACGTGAACTACTCCTCACGCCGGTAAGCCAGCTGCTGGTGTAAACTGACCTGACCGCACCCCTACACGTCCAGGTAGGGTTGTCGACTAAGCAATATTATACACGTAATATAGATATTAAATACTTCATTTAATAATTAAAATTTTAATAATAATTCCTACAGTTCAACACAACACGTTAATAAAAAAGTATGCTGAGAGGAACCGGTTAAACATCGGTTCTTCTCAGGTTGAGTGTTGCCTAGAACCGGTGTTTAACCGGTTCTTCTTAGCAGAAATTAGATTTATCATCATCGTCGATAGTGAACTATGTAATGATAAATGAGTTCGTGCTGACTGACGCGTGGATTCTAACATGTTAGTGGAAACGGATATGAAAACAACTAACTATAGTTAATCGAAAATAAATAAAATTTTAATCATATTATTGTAAAATAGAACTCCAGAATATTCATCAATAAAATATAATGAAAAATAAAGCACAGGTAATTTAATACAATACATTACACAATGTATAAATAAATGAGCGGGAAAAAAACCCGCGAACACTAACACACACGGAAAACATGTAGGTACGTTCGAAAGAGTTCCAATCATCAGTGGACAAATTGAAAAAAAAAATACAATGGTATTTGGATATACATATTTGAGTTAACAACTTGCTATTGCTATATCACTTCGGCACTTCCCTATTATTGTGAGATTTGATTTAGTTACAGTTAGACAAAGAGATATCAAACCCAGTTATGCGATACAAATGGGACAAGTTTAAACTTATGCAGTAAATAGTTTGATTCGTACATATCTATTAATACCCATTGCGCTCCATACATTAAATATAATTTCCACTCAATAGGGATAACACGTTACATATAATATAGATATGAAAATGTTCACCATAATCAGTCCTCATCAATCCCGTCCCTAATTACCCAACTAAGATTTCAATTCACTGGTGAATACTCGATATTATTATGTACATACAATATCAGTAACAAGTGGAGCATTGCTTTTTATATTTTATTGCTATTTTATTGATATTTATATATTTTAGCAGTCAATTTTAAAGTGACAGCTATGCTGTCGAAGGTCGCTTTTCGTGTGTTTTTTTTTGTTTCGGGAGGTCCCCAATGTGGGAGGGACAAGAACACCACTGAATAATAACTATGCTAATATCTATGAGCATCACTATTCATAAATAACTGTCTGTTGCCCCTTTATGCAATAAAAAAAACATTTGATACTATAAAATTAACAATGTGTTGTCCGTACATCTGTCAGCCCTAATGTACACGCATTGGTTAGAGTCTAGAGAAACCTTTCGGTTACGTGCGTCCATTCCAATTTTACATAGAAGCCATAATATGGCGGCTCCCGGCTCTTGTTGAAAAAGCTTCATAATAACTCACACGCTCATAATGACAATCATAACACGTGCTATAATTAATAGTTTGTATGTATGCTTGTTATTTTTCACGCAGTTAATACATATGAATTACGATGTGAAAAAACAGAACTACTACTACTACGTAGTGTCACATTGTATAAAAGCATGCAGCCGAAAAAAAAAGCCGCACAACATAGGGGTACCTCTGGCTTGTGTGTGTGTGGCTAAGTAGCCGGTGGCCCATGTAGGAGGGAGGAGAATGGAGGGCAACGCATATACAGATGTATAGACTCTGTGAGTGTGTGTGTGTAGTGTCTATGGCAGTCGGTAGACATGAAAATGGCTCCGATTGCTCGTTTGCACCCTTACCCCCTTATTAAAAAACATAGAATAACTCTATCCAAGGAATAACCTTGTAATAAACTGACATCTGTCAAATTCCATAGTAAAAAACACAAAAAAAGTATGGAATTTGACAGATGTCAGTTTATTACCAGGTTATTACTTGGATATAGTTATTCCATGTTTATTAATAAGGGGGTTAGACTTTAATTGACATCTATCACATCAGAAACTTTCCCATAAAAATTTTTCCTTTTTACGAATTTAACTAATAAAAAATATCGCTAAGAACTTAAAAATCTGATAAAAAGGAGCGACATGGCTTGTAATAAACGCCCAATTGCAGTTGCAATATGGAAACAATTTCTTTAATACGAATATTAATTATGCATTAATTTAAAGCGCTAATTAGTGTTCAGACGTGTAACAGTTGCACCACATTTTTAATTTAATTCATATCGCATACCTATTTTATCTCCATTACCATTTTATCTCTGTAACTGGTAGATCGAGAGAAAATATATAAATATTCGAGTAGATATAAAGTGATTATTTTCAGATTTTTTGGGTTTGTACAATTATTCTTGAATCATACCAAAACTTATTTCTGGACTCTGGAGGTTTACCTTAAAAAAGGCTTGTCTAGAAATATAGCTATGTACTGAACTATTGTACAGTATGATGATGTACTATTGTACTGTACAAGCATTCAAAACGGCCCAGTGATGTAAAATAAAAATAGAAAATACACATTCTAAAACTCAAATTTGATTTTTAAAATGTACAACGTGTACCCGACAATATCAACGGATACGCCGGATGCTCTGTCCTCTCATATTTTATATTGTATTTTCTAGCCACGGCGGAACTTTTGATTGGCATAAAAGTAAAAATATAGTGAAATAGTTAGCGCTTGCAGCGCTGACCCGGTTGTAGCACGTAAATTGTTAAAGCGCCATTTCAGCTCGTTCCATCAGTAATTGATAAACGGTTTATAGCATCTGCAAACAGTTGCCGAGCTTGTTCATACACCAATAATGGGTTGCCAGCAACAGTTATCGGAGTATAAATTGCTTATTTAATATTCATCATTTATACTTTTAATAAACTTTTGCTTTCGTTGTTTGTTTGTTGTCGTAATCCATTTATATCACACCAGTAGCTCGACGTTCCCGGGTTATTACATGTTTTTATTTTTTTGAGACATGCAATACTAAAATTTTTTTTTTTTATTTATCACTGGACATAGGCCCTTTTCAATGACCACGTGGTCAGTGTCGTGCTTGTTGTACAATCTAACAATCATCGTTAAAATTCCTTCCAATTTTGGATTAAAAAAAATGGGTTCTAACATTCGATAAGATTTCAGTGAAACTATTTCAAAAGGCGTTTTTGTAAATAATTTGATTAGATCAAAATATTTAAACTGGCAAACTTAAAAAAAAATACTATTCATAATTTAACCTATATAGATTATGGCCGTTTCGAAGATCGTAAGAAATATAGACGTTCGCTCTTAAATGAGCGAACTTTCTTATTCATGCACATAAGATTTTTTTTTTTTTATTATTTTTTTTATGATATAGGAGGGCAAACGAGCAGCCGGAGACATTTTCATGACTACCGACGCCCACAAACATCCGCATAGAGGCTATACAGATGCGCTGCCTTCCTTTCTCCTCCCACCTCTATGGGCCACCGCACCACATAAGATTATAACGGGTCTTTAAAAATAAACATCGCAATGAAAACTTTAAAGCTGTTAAAATACAAAATAATAAATTACGTCACATTTCACGTTTAATCGCTTCCCTTTCACGACCTGTGATGTAGTCGGGCTCGCACTAAAAAGGGTTTCACCACGCACAACGGCGAAGTTCCACTTCATTCAAAACTGTCAGGTTGACGAAAGAAAATTCTTTTTTTTTTTTTTTTTTAATGGTATGGGGGGCAAACGAGCAGTTGGAGGCATTTTCATGACTAACGACGCCCAAGGACATCCATTTAGAAACTACACAGATACGCTGCCCTCCTTTCTCCTTCCACTTCTATAGGCCACCGGCTACTTACACACCGCACAGAACGTGACAACACAGCTGTCACTTCACGCCGGTCTCGTGTAAGCGAGATATACCTCCACGGTCGTGCCGGACCAATTCGGCTGCATGCAAGCATGCAGTGTGGCACTCTCTTACTAAAAACTTTTTGCAATATTGTCTTCGTCCACATTAGTCCGCAGTCCACACTACCACAGAGGTAGTGCTGCAGGGCTATCGTCATCTTCTTTCGTGCTCTACATAATAGGCAAGAACGGTCAGAACAATCTACCCTCAAAACATACATTCGAAATCTGTAAATTCGAAACAGCATGTACATTCCAATCTAGAGCATATTTGTCTCGATACAACGTTCGGTGAGGGCATAGTGAATCTCACTATGCCGTAGATAATGTGTTGACGTATGTACGTAAAACTTAAGAAGTTTTACTCATAATTCTCACTATGCGATGTCTAAGATTTTACTGTCATTTCATATGGAGCCTTTTCAATGTTTAGAAGGCAACATAAGCATGCCTTCTGGTTGGCCGAACTGCACCGATCCGCGTAATGACAATATCCGTCCATCCCACCCACGGTAGTGAGAGGGCACGTGGGCCGGTTATGGTAAAGGTCGTACCAAAATATAATATAATGATAAATCGATGACTATCCTACTAATAATATACAGGGTTATTTTTTGGTCACCGGCCAAATTTTCAGGTTTGGTTCAGAATCAATAATACATTCGATTTATGAAATTAGAAATATTAAAAAAATAATTACACACAATTACTTTGTACCATGTTGTAAAACATATTTTTTGGTCCAGGTGCATCACACTCGTGACTCGACCTTGAATTCGATACATTTCGTGTAAGAACAACAATTCGATGTATTTTTAAGGACCATTTCAAATCGATTTTTATTTAATAAAATATTACAATTAGACGATAAAATTTAAAACACACTCTTGGAATGCTGTCTACTTCCATATTTTAAAATTTGGCCGGTGACCAAAAAATGACTCTGTATATCGTCGGTGAAGTTTTAATATTGTCTCAAAACAAGCAACTTTTCAGGAGAGCGAAAACTTCATATCACCTACGTATTTGATATTTTCATTTTCCAAGTAGGTAATATATTTTTTATGAAAAGTTAATAAAACACTTAATAATCAATTCCAAATATGTTTAAAATGAATAGCTTTGTCTTTAATTTATTTTTGTACCTTAGGCAGTGTAGTGTCAAAATTTACTTGGGCGGTGTTATAATTTCTCCGACGATGTTATGTATGCTGTATGTGAATGTTTCTGGTGTATTTATGATTTTATCTAAATCCGTTGAATATATTGCGTGACAGAACAATATAGAAACATTCATAATATAATGCATTTGTCGTATTGATTCATAATACTCTTAATATTAATTTTGCTGTAATTTCGCACAGACATAGTACACAATCCTATCCTATTAATATTATAAATGCGAAAGTTTGTATGTTTGTTTATTTACTTGTTTGTTTGTTACTCCTTGATGCAAAAACTGCTAAACCGATATTCATGAAATTTGATACAGAGATAACATGGATTAACAGGATATATTTTATCCCGAAAAATTGTTCCTATGGGCATCCCATTGGATGATTTTCTATTTTTGGATCGAAACGCGGGTGAAACTGCGGGGCGCAGCTAGTTTGTAATAAGGTAATTACTTTTCATTCTGAAAATAAGAAACATTTCCTTAGAATATATTTAAGCAGGTGAAACCGCCGGTCACGGCTAGTTAAGTCTCCGTTGGTCTGATTGGTTGTTATCAAGTGATATCGTTATTAACAATCACAGATAAGGCATTAATAGAAATAGATCGGTCGTAAGATTAAACCGTATTGTTGGTATTGAGCAATAAATAACGAGCAGTATATTGTGTCTAGCGACGAACTAGTTGTGTCGCGCTGTGCAGCATGACCGCACAGCGTAACCGGTCCACACTCGATGGAGGACAGTCCGACATGCCTAATGACTACTTACCACTACAATACTTGGTACGATTATGCATAATTATCCACTATATCATGCATGTCTATACCTATAAATAGGCAATCGTAAAGCATACCGAAACAAAAAGAAGTTATAATAGTTTTAAGATCTTCCATCTGTCTGTCTACCTGCACTCCTTATATTTAATCGTGTCGAAATATCGGGATAAAAAGTTAAAAATTGAAATATACTTTACGGCGATTTAAATAACTTAGTACGTTGAGAATAGATCGTACTACACTCAAAAAATTATTACTCAATAAATTATACTAAAAAATTTATTAATAAAAGTCGGTGGAGCAGCTTCGGAGGATTTCTCGGATATTATGCTAAGTTTGGTTTCACAGTCACCTATGAATAGGTACTACATTTTAGTCCATGAGATCTTCATTTACAGATAACCTAACATTTAATTAAAAACATATAGCCCGACTGCATAAAATATATTTTAGTGAATTTACCACTTACCTATTCTAATGTGTCATTCAAGACGAATCTAACGACACCGCCTACTTTAGAATCAAAAATACATACGCACAATCTACATTATTGTATATAGAACAGCACTCTCGAAAAATAACAAGCGCGGGTAAGATCATTACATTAGATTTCATCAGGTGGTCCAACTGCTCGTGTGCCTCATATGCTATAAAAAAGAAGTGGTGAAAAGTAACGACCGCTATGGAAGGAAAATCAAAAACGTATCGTAAAGCTAGAACTGCTTGATTAAAATGCAAACTGAGATTTACACATACATGGAGATGGATCCTTCCATTTCTCTATGAATACAAACTAGAGAGTCGAATTGGCAGCTTACTAATGCAATATCTACAACCGCGCTTCAAAATTTAATGGATGACTTAATTTTTTAAGTCATCCATTAAATTTTGACTATCATTGAAGTCTAATAGGTGGTGCTATTGCTGCAACCGAATTAGTAGTCCTAAGAATTGTAAGTATTAGATCTATAAAAAAAAAATAGTAAACATTATTAAAGATCTTATCCATTCGTGCCAAGATTATGAACGCTCTTGCTTTCATAACTTTGCGGGTTGGATCGCGGGGAATGTTGCAGTACATTTTACCTA
>LUGF01039506.1:186204-197905 GCA_001625245.1 Calycopis cecrops
CAAAAAAAAAATAAATAAGTTTCTTTTAAGGTCAATGACCTGATACAAAAAAAAATATTCCTCTAAAAGTACACATAATTTTACTGTCGGAATTTTTACCAGTTGATTAACATTATGAACTCTTTTGAATGAACACATAAACTATACATGGCCGCAACTAAGCCAAAATTACACACTGTGCAGTCCCCTAACGGGTTAGACGGAGTACGTTCCGAAATCAAAACATAATACACATAAGGGTAAATTTGGCGCGTGAATGTATTGCATGTTGCTGCAATCTTTTAGGCACGCTAAACACTCCCGGCGGTTTTGTAACGGTCGTAAAGGAACGCCGGAAGACCATTTAAATGGCCGCATGTATGGCTTTTATTTCTTTGTGCTTTTGTAGCGTTACTTAAAATAATTATGTCGTACATGTAAAATGTATGTTTCGTATCAAAATATGCCACAGAATCCATAACAAAAAGATAAAGGAGGGTTAAATCGAATAGGTTACCACCATACACGGTATGCAACTATGTAGGTACTGTACCATAGATGTCAGAAACCGTTGTGGCAGGTGTGGTAAGGTTTAACTATGTAGTTAAACGGTTTTTACAATACTACAGTAAAAGTATACAAAAATAAAGTGTTGTTGACTTGGCTACGCGCTGCTGTGGCAATAAAAACATCGCAATCATTTATAGAATTAAAAAAATAAAACAAATTTAAGTTCTATGAATATCTGCGCAAAATTGTATTAATACAGTCCAGCAGTTCCAGGGACACTTATTTTAAAACTATAATTGACGACCTTAGATGGCAACGAAATTGACAACATTAAATAGGACAAACAAACAATTGACCCGTCTATGCAGTCTGGCAAAAGCGAGCTGAAGCTGAAGTTTGTTTATTAAAAAAGCAATTTTAAAAATAGTTGTAACATTGTCTTATTTAATTAAACCACTCTTGTCATAAATACGACGCCGTGGCAGCCCGAAACAACTTAATGGACCATTACAACGAAAGCTGGAAAATGTTAATATTGTTTAAAAATATTATTCAGTAACGAAAATTCACCTATTTTTAGTTACAACAACCTTAAGCTTAGGGGAAATTAAGCGAAAAAGGAACAAAGGTGAACCGTTGTACCGTTCATTCGAAACCTGTTCCGATAGACTCTACGCCGCTATGTTCAGAACATAGTCGGGATGCCTCAGCCTCATGACGAGACTCCTAAAAAGGTCCGATCTGAAGAAGACCTCGCAGAGTTAGCGTGCGAGTTTTTACGTCGAACTTAATTAAATACAGTTCAATTTTATACTAGTATTATTCAAGTTTGTAAAGTAAACAACTTGTAACTTTTATTCCAATTTCCACGTCAGTGACTGTAAACAATGGTTCATTTTATTGCACACGTCACTATACATATAGATAGCTACTATATATGCGAAAGTTTGTACGTACCTTTGTTACTTCACGCAATGTAACGGATTTTGTAGTTGATCGAGAAGAAATTTAGCACATACATAGATTACAATCTGGAATAACGTAATTTAAAAAACAATGGTGGTCTTGTGATAAATTAAACACGGGTGAAAGAAGAGGCAGAGCTTTAAGGTAAATCTTAACTTGCAAAGCGCCGAAATGTTAAAATGGCAAGCGATTATCTAGATTGATAATTTTGATAGACATAGTAGAATTATATTTGTGTCATATTATCTTATTGTTCTGTAATCGAGATTGGTAAGCTATTAAAACATTATCAGAATCATTAGTATGTACTATTTACGGATTCATACTTTTTAAAAAACAGCGAAATATTTTCAGTGTTCTAAAAACACTTCGGCATTTTTTGAAAATGTTGCATATCGATATTTGAATCGGGTTAGAGATACAAAGGCCTCGATTACACAGAGCACTGTTACACGAATCGTTTCAAAGCCCAATATGTTCGACCCTCGCATTTTTCATCGCTAACCCAATGACCTAAAATTTAGAAATCCTACACCATTATGGAGAGTAATTAATAACAAATATCATTATTGAAGTAAAGAAGGGAACGGGGAAATAATAATGGAGTTTTCAATGAACGATTGTGTGACACAGCGATATATTGCCAATCAATTTTGGGTATCATCGAATCATTTAAGTGATTGAAAACATTAAAAGGCTTTCAGGGTGCATTGTTCATCATGTCCTTTGTGTCTCAGTTTCAGCCCACCGATCGCCGACCCTGTACAGCCCGGGTGTAAAAATAGAAAATAATCGATCCCTTATTCGTGTCACTGGTTCGACCTCACTGAAGAAAGTGTTTAGAATGTTTACGTACGTGGCTTTAGAATCACACTCACGCTATACTTGATAAGTCGTACAAGGCTACACAGGGATGTGACTAACTTAAAACTACTGGAGCAGGGTTGAAATAAACTTTTCCATTTACATAAAAGCAATCTAGAATGTATATAACATTGTACAATGTAATATTAGTAAGAGGTAGAGTAGAGGTCCCACGCTGCATGCATGCAGATGAAACGAGCCGTCGCGATCGGGGAGTCACCACCGGAACAGGAAGGGTACACGATACCGACGTAAAGTGACAGTGACTGTTTTTTTTTTATTCGGAATGTAATGTATGCTATAGGCGAAGGCCGATACAGCTTCATCTATATGAGAGGCTCGTCATTGGAGACGTGCCTCTGTAATTTGTGGTCAATAGGGGGGCTGACCCCCTCTTTCCCGCTGACGGGAGAAGGCAACCCGATAACGATTTAAAAATAGAAGTATATGCTATTTTTATCTTGGCCAAGAGGACGAGGGGACGGAGAGGAGTAGCTCACGCGCGGCAGCTAAAAAGTGGCCGACACGATGTCTTGGAGCTTGAAGAGCTCTTACGAGCTGTCATGACTGGCAGTGACTGTGTTGTCGTGCTGTGTTTAAACAGCACGTGGCCCATAGAGGGAGAGGAGTAAGAAGAGCGACGCACCTGTGTAGCCTCTATGCAGATGTCTATGGGCGTTGGTAGTCATTAAAATGGCTCCGACTGCTCGTTTACCCCCTCATATTATTAAAAAAAAAAAGAGAACAAAAAAGCAACGTAAATCTTTCAAGCTACATTGATACTGTAAGGGGCTCAACCTGTTGATGTAGAGGGTGATCGTGTCCAACTAGGTATGACCTTTTTAACAGGCTTGGCTGACCACACGTTACCATCGTTCAGGATCAACGACGTTCTCCAACTATTATCTATTATAGACTTGTATCGAATCAGACGAAGCAATATTTTTTTTTTTTTAGTAAGAGGTAAGTGTCACACTGCATTATTGCTTGTAGCCGAATTGGGCCGGCACGACCGGGGAGGTACCTCTCGCTTCTCTGGAGGTCTCGTACCTCCGTAAAGTGGCAGCTGTGCTGCCGCGTTTCGTGCGGTATGAAAGTAGCCGGTGGCCCATGGAGGTGGGAGGAGAAAGGAGGGCAGCGCATCTGTATAGCCTCTATGTGGATGAAAATGGCTTCGACTGCTCGTTTGCCTTCCTATACCATAAAAAAAGTAAGTCTTCACTTCTGGGCTATCCTGCAAAGTGGGTAGTCCCCATAAAACCGTTATAGTAAGAATTCGGCTAATAAAGATAATATAGTAATATGAATATTTCTTTTGTCATACTAATTGTCTGCAGGACAATCAGGAAATGAATTAGGTATAGTGAAAAGAAGCTATTAGAAATAAATTAAAATCGACTTGCAAAATTCCATTACGTTTAATAAAGGCACCGGTAAAGTAATAAAAGCGTGTTAAAAGAAGCTCATACAGCCTTACCGTTTGATAGCTGCGCAACTGTACCAAGGGCACAATAACAAAAAGGTTGTGACGTCAACGCTTTAGTACCTACGGGCTACGGCGGATTGTAATCTGTTAGGCCCTAAATCTTATAATGGTTTATAAACGTCTAAACATATCGAGCGTACGTGAGTTGCCAGTCGCTTGCTCAACTTTTGCTCCGTAATTAATATTAAATGGTTGTTCAAAAAGTTAATTTGGAATTCGCGAACGTGTTTTTGAAATTTCAATGTACTTAGGCGTCGGTAATAAATGATTAAATATTAATCTTGGAGAACAATTGTCGCTTTAAGCTCCTATATAAATATATGCGGAGATCATAACTAATTATGAAATAATGGCAATTAGCGAAGGTTAAATAAAAAAGGTTGAAAACAAGACAAATAAAAATAAAATTCTATGTGAAGGCTATTACAGATACAACAGAACAAACGTTTCTTCAAATCATCGTTTCAAAAGTTTAATACTGATTTTAGACTTTGGTAAAATAACTAGATGTAAACTTTTTAGATGCAAAGTGCGTGTATGTAGGTACGTACATATCTAAAAAAATGATTTTAATTATTCGATAATAATTATTATTATTAGGAGATTTGAAACTATAGAAGTTTTGTTGATGCTTTGATGATGATGTATTGAAGTTTGAACTATGATATTTCACAGATATAAAGAAGACTATCATGATTTGACAACAGATATGTGTTGTCATATCATGATAGTCTTTATCATCGCCTGTCGTTCACTAAGCTCTAGTATAATGAAGAGTATTTCTGAGCTTAATGAGTTAAGTGCAGGAGTTGCAGGTGTTCGTTTTCGCGAGCATTATGATAAACTTTCAAACGATAAAATACACGCGACAAAGTATTTATGGCAGTTTTTACTGCGCTCGACTCATATTCGGAAAATCGCTCTTGAATGGGGGCTTTATAGTTAATATTCATTTGTCATAATCGATTACTATAACAATAGCAGTAATTAAATGATATTTTTAATTTTATTTATAGTTGATTTTATAATTATTTTGAATATTTTATGACTTCAGCACTAAGTAATAACTACTTTGTTGTTGTACATTTGTATTGTTGTATATCGAATTCGCCCTCATAACCCGTGTATTTTAAAGGATCGTATATAGTCTATAGTATTCCTCGCTAAACGGACTATATAATACTGTTTTTTTTTAATTTGGTCCCAAAGATTAGCGCTTTCAACCAAACAAAGATACTCTTTAGTCTTCACATTAGTATAAATGATATTTTGTTCAATAAGACTATCGTTGTTTATGTAAAGCTGTGTTCAAAAGTTCAAACGAGTTGTAATCGCCGATTATAATATTCATTACACGGAGGGGGACTAGAGCCTCAACAGTTCCGGCCCAGCCCGCCCACTGCCGCGCCGCTGTGCCTCAACTATTGTTGTGGATCTCCCATTTTACAAACTTCTATTATTGCGAGACGCGTGCATTGTTTGGTATATTATTAAAACATTTAAAGGCGGCTGTGAGGGAGCGAAAACATTTTGAAAATATTTTTGCCGCTCAAAAAATACGGATCATGTTTTTCCATGCCGTATGAGACGTTTGATAAATATTGCACAGGTGTACTCCTGTCGTCTACCATCAAGCATGGAGTTTTATGTTGCGAAAGTCGTACGGTTAATGGATTTTTTTGTTGTTCATAATGTTGAAAGTTTGTGGCTTCGCCGTTAAAATACAAGTTTGTACTTATAAAAATTGTCGCAACAACAACTTTTTTATATTCGTCTGTTTTCGTTAATCTTTGTTTAATTTTGCATGTACGCATTTTTAAATTGGGCAAAATTACCACTTGGGTTAGTGGTTCATTTCCAATATCTACTGAGAATCCCCCAGTGACAAGCCAAAACAATCTTTTTGTTGGACATTAATAGTCAGTGACATAAATATAATTTAGTAAGAGGTAGTGCCACACTGCACGCTTGCATGCAGTCGAATTGGGCCGGCACGACCGGGGAGGTACCTCTCGCTTACACGAGACCGTAAGTGACTGCTGTGCTGTCGCGTTTCGTGTGTGTAAGTAGCAGGTGGCCCAATGAGGTGGGAGGAGAAAGGTGGGCAGCGCATCTGTATAGCCTCTATGCGGAGGTTTGTGGGCGCCGGTAGTCATGAAAATGGCTCCGACTGCTCGTTTGCCCTCCTATACCATAAAAAACCCTATTTTAAAAATATGCAATATAAACCACCCGTGCCCGTTTGGCGACAAAAATAAAAATAGTCAATCATAAAAAAATACGGCCTGTTTTTTCTTAGTTAAAAAAAGTTAAGCTTTCTATTAAATTTTTGTGAAAAAATGGTTCAAATCGACCCAATAGTTTTGGAGTCTATTCAACAAACACAAACAAACAAAAAATCTTTGGTTTTTTTATAATATTTGTAATAACTAACATGACCATGTATACGAATTTTTATACTGCTAAGTCTCGAAATGAAAAAAATCCAAACATAATAAATGTACTATTCATATATCTATATATCATAGTATCTGAAAAAAAAATGTCCAGTAATGAGAAAATCTCTTAAAAACTTCGCTCCCCAATTCACCACATTAGGGGTAGAATTGCTAGATTTAAATACCAATAAAAAAATGGACACAAATCGTAATAACATTCGGTATATGCACGATGATACTTATGGTTACGATTTATTTATAGGATCGCCCGTTTAAACATTGACCTTTTGAAGGGTCACTTTATTTCGGAGTAAATTACATTGTATATTCCAAGACAATTAAGAGGCAATATATTCCCCACAATACGCAGATAAAAAATGGGACCGAGTGGGCCGTAAATCAATATACATAGGGCCCGTTACAGTTTAACAAACACTTCCTTATTTACCGTAACAATTTCTGATAGTAGAGGTCAACGCTATCGTACGTGAAAGTGCGTACGAGTAACGCGCGATAAACTTTTGTTTCGAAACCTTTTTACACGTTGAAAGAGCGAAGAAAAAGATGTACTCTCGTATTTACTCGCCGGTCTGCGTTTTAATATTAATAACCCCCATACAAGAGCTCCTGCAGCTGCTTCTCAGTGTACGGGGATTCTGTGACGCGGGTTTTTATGACGATGTTTGCCGACGCTAGTTGCCACAGGCGCTTTTAAAATTCACTCCGAAGCACTTTATAAGTTATGTTAAACTTTTTATCTTCTTACATTTTTGTCCGAGACGCTTGTACCTTTGAATCTGTATCACAAGACGGATCTGGCTATCCGTCTTTTACGGACGTCAGCAGCAGAGATTCGATCAACGCTATTCAGTACAACATAGTTGCACCTGTAAATACTTTAATCAAAATATCTAATACATATTATAATTCATGATTAAAAATCCTAATATTCTTTCATTTTTTCTATTTATTTTACATAATTTCAATTAGCAATGCTTTAATAAGTAAGCCATTTTGCGCGAATAATATTATTCTGTACTAGCTGGGAGCCGTGGTTTCACCCGCTTAAAATCTACGTAGGGTACCATAATATAAGGAACTATTAATTGGATAAAAAGAGATTTGTATGTAGATTTACAGCCTCTTGCAGTTACAGAAATAACAGCAATGGATTCTCTTTTAGCTGAATGTTTGAAGCAAATGTCGCTCTTAGCTATTTATATAAACACTAAAATTTATTTTAGTCGCTAAGTGCAAGACACAACAGTGTAGACATAATTTCAATTAGTGTAGAGTAAGTAAGGAATAGCAGTCCGAGTTAGCGATGAGTCGTTACAGTTAAGTAGAAATGACTTGTGAAGTAGGATAGCTATAACGTTGCAGTTACAGATTAAAACAAAAATATGTTATAAAATTAATTAATTAATTATTAATTGGATCGTGGCGTGCTATGGGAGAGGCCTATGTCCAACAGTAGACTGCAATAGGCTGATGATGATGATGATTATAAAATGTAATGTGTGTATGTTGCAGATGTTTGGATGCTGATCGCCGCAGTAGTCCACTGTCACAGTACTCTCCATAAGCCAGAATGCCACGCGCGCCAGAAGTCGCGAGTTCAAATTCCGCCCAGTTCATAGACGTTTATCTATGACTTATATGTATACAATAATCTTAATAAGGTACATAAAATTTCTAGAAATAAAATTTATGAAGAAATACAATATTTCCGATATTCCTGTAGTCCTTAAGAAGTAAAATATATGTATTAACTGTTAAGTGCGCGAATGTTACTCATTAATTATTACAATAAAATTACTTTAACGAAGTAGAAGCACAGGCCTAAGATTAAGTGGACTTAAGTCCACAGATTAATTCAACTACTGATATTATAGTTCCAATAGCACTATATTTCTTGGTCTTTAATCCAGTATACCTAATAACTACACGTATTACTGATAATACGTGTAACGTCTCCACCGTGATATTCGCGTATCGTCTCACGTCTGTCTACGGTACATTCAATATAGGTCCGCTGCACTCGTGTGCGTGCTTATGAATGCATTTCTTTGAGCCCGCTCCTGTTCACGTACTCGAAACCCCCCGAGGGTTATTCAGACAGAAAGTAGTCTTCTACACGCCTACCATTGCAAAAAGGATAACGTATTGAATGTGTTCCGATGAAATGAACCGTTCTAGTCCGGTTTCACAGGTTTCTAAGTCCTGATTAACTTATATATAGAGTAGGAAGAATTAGGGATTTAACTGGCCATTAAACTGCAATTTTCGGATTCACAGTTTCCGGTTGGAAATAATTAATAGGAAGTATTTAACTGTAATAGTAAGGTGTGTAAGTGACGCTTGATGTGTCAGGAAATATATAAGAACTTCGGGAACATTTTTATGAAAATTGTGCGGACGGAGGAGTATGAAATTTGGCACACTTATAGTTTGTGTAGGAGAAGTGCAGAACGCTAATATTTTTCAAAAATAATGCATATAAAGTACATTAATTTAATAAATGAAACATTACACACACTACCACGTATTTGACACAATCATAAAGGGTCATATATGCAGTTGGAGACCTATGGCTACCAACACCAATATACATGTTAAATTTGTATCATCTAAGAACAAACATGACTGCATAGCTGTCACTTTACATCGGTGTCATGTGAGTGTGGTACCTTCCCGTGCCGGTTCCTTTCGGCTGCAATACAGCATGTCACTTCCACTAACTAGCACACGTATTTTCCTAGCTTAAAGCTTTTAAACGCGTCTATACGATCGGGGAAATATCTCTAACTCGCTTTACAAAATCGTGAAGTAACAGTTACGCAGTGCGTTCGTGCGGAGCGTTTCCAGACGAGTGCACCCCCCTTTAATTAAACGACAACGCATTTGCAATCCCTCTGCAACATGTGTAGTGTACTTTTTTTGGTTTCGTATGGAAATGTATTTACACACTGCCTCCGTGGCTGGGTGCTGGTGGATCCGATAAATAGGACTCCTGGTTATAACGAATCCCACGGGTGCCTTCGGCTGTCTAAATTGGCGAAGCCCGGATCACTAATAAGTATAATGAAGTTACGATGTAACGTCAATAGGCTAACGTTAGGCATTTCATCGATTTCTTTTTCAGACCTGAACTTATATCGCTTTATG
Organism: Calycopis cecrops; assembly: GCA_001625245.1. Lineage (NCBI taxonomy): Eukaryota > Metazoa > Arthropoda > Insecta > Lepidoptera > Lycaenidae > Calycopis > Calycopis cecrops. The sequence continues at coordinate 195,616 of LUGF01039506.1, forward strand.
GCGATAAGGCCGCCTAATTGTACATTTATTTTAGTACTAGCTTCCGCCCGTGGCTTCGCCCGCGTGGATTTCGGATTATAAAACATCCCTATAAATTTTAACATATTATGTTATTCTGATATGAAAGCTATATTACTGTAAAGTTTCATGAAAATCCGTTCAGTAGTTTTTGTGTGAAAGAGTAACAATCATCCTTACAAACTTACGAATTTATAATATTAGTAGGATAGTAGATATAATTTTTGTGTTTAATCTTTGGTGTGCAATAAAGTAATATTTATTTATTTATTTATTATTTATACTGTGGAAGAGAAGCTCAATACAGCTTCATCGCATTGCTAGTTGCTACGAGTGCTCGCGGGGACGAGAGTAGGTTATTTTTTTAATAGCTTGTGTCGTTTTATTTATGTTGCCATGTTATGGATAAACATTTGCACGTCATGCACGTGAATCAAATGTTTGTTCCAGAAGGTTGCAAACAATTTCCCCGTAAGTTATGTGGGGCGTGTTTGTTAGTACATGCGGAAAGAAAATGCTGTTGCTGAGACGTTTTTACGAGTATCCCTTTCTACTATTAGTTTGGCACAATATGTTGTTATATTATTAATCTAACGCTTGTTTCATAATATTTATATTGTGATACTCAGAAATGTACTCGAACTCGCGAATTCCCCTACTTTATATTTTTATTAAAGTTTAAAGGATTGTCAGCCACAAGTTTTGAAAAAATATTTACATTCCTCGAATAACTTTAGGGGCTGGTTTTGTAGATAACTAAAGGCTAAAGGCTCCGAATACTCGTTTGCCCCATTACTATAAGAGATAGAGCTATCGAGCGTAAGGCTTTACCGGGATTAAACAGCTTACACTCAGAATCATGTTTGTTCCAATGAAACTCGAGTCGCGAGTTGACACACAGTTTTTCTTCAGTTATTTTGCATCGTTAGTTACAACTTATATCATTATCCGTTTCATTAGAAGGTGAGAACCTCCAGGAGCTCGATTCATCATAAAGTTCCGTTGCAACTTTACTTATTTGTGGGAACTTTATACTTTTATACACAACTGGATCATCACTTCGACAAAGTGAACTTTATAGCAGATAATTATTGTTTTTAAGATGAACTTCTTAAAGCATTTAGGTATTTGGTGAAATAATAAACTACAGTGTTTTTTAGAGTTTACCTTTAAAACAATGATTTAAATGAGAAAAAATAATCGTGAGCAAAATCGTGTGCAACTGGTCGAGTGTAAGGCTCACCTCGCTTAAGCCTTGTTCGCATTGCTCGAGTAATTTAGTCGAGTAGCGAGTAATTTAGTAGCTAAACGTGTCTGAACACCAAAAATTTAGTTGAGTAATTAGTCAAGTAGTTTAGTCAAGTAGATATATTTCACTCTATTTTTTCGGGCGAGTAGCACCCCCCTCCGTGCATCCGCGCTCACTCCGAACACGTCGATTAAAGCCTGGTTCGCATTGGTCGAGTAATTTAGTCTAGTAGAGTATCGATTTAGTAGCTAAACTACTCGACTCGACCAAATGTCGTTCGCACCTTGAGCGAGTACAGTTCATAAGTAATTTGAGATCAGCAAGATGAACAACGTAAAACGCAACGGTTATCATAATTAATAATAATATGCTTTTGAAATAAAATTGATTACCTACTAACCAGATATTTTTTATTGTCAATTTAATTTCTTTTTCTCCAGGTATATTTATTTCTTTTTCTAAATTTAAATATGCAATTTGTTTTATTTGTTTATCTAATATCTTTAAACGAGCAATTCTTGTATATTTATATATATATATGTGTAATCAGGATCTCGGAAACGGCTCCAACGATTTTCATGAAAGTTACAGATTAGGGGTTTTTCGGCTCAAGGAATCGATTTATCAAAGCTCGGTTCTCAAGATATAATAATATATAAATAATATCAGCGCCATCTATATTATATTATATATAATTATGGTTTTTTTACTCCTCAATAGATGGCGGAATTCCGTCATTTTATTTTTCATCCGAGCGAAGCTCGGTCAACCAGGTACTTTTTATAAAGTGGCGATTTCATGTTACATAAATATTCGTTTTCCAAATATTTGGAACTCGACACTTATATTTAAAGAGTATAATAATATAGATAGATACATTATTATAATAATAATATTAATAGATGCATACTTTGACAGCTCCACTCGTCACTCGACTATTAATCGACGCGTTCGGACCTGTTCACCGGCGATCGAGTGAGCACGGACGCATGGTGGGGGTCGCTACTCGCCCGAAAAAATAGA
>LUGF01039506.1:199082-215762 GCA_001625245.1 Calycopis cecrops
GGGCTGGTTTTGTAGATAACTAAAGGCTAAAGGCTCCGAATACTCGTTTGCCCCATTACTATAGGAGATAGAGCTATCGAGCGTAAGGCTTTACCGGGATTAAACAGCTTACACTCAGAATCACGTTTGTTCCAATGAAACTCGAGTCGCGAGTTGACACACAGTTTTTCTTCAGTTATTTTGCATCGTTAGTTACAACTTATATCATTATCAGTTTCATTAGAAGGTGAGAACCTCAGGGAGCTCGATTCATCATAAAGTTCCGTTGCAACTTTACTTATTTGTGGGAACTTTATACTTTTATACACAACTGGATCATCACCTCGAAGTGAACTTTATAGCAGATAATTATTGTCTTTAAGATGAACTTCTTAAAGCATTTAGGTATTGGGTGAAATAAGACGGTGTTTTTTTAAAGTTTACCTTTAAAACTACGATTTAAATGAGAAAAAATAATCGTGAGCAAAATCGTGTGAAATTCTAACTGGTCGAGTGTAACGCTCTCCCGCGCTTACGTATCCCGATTCCTGCACACCTTTTACTGCAGAACCATGTCAGATCTTCTAACTGAACTGAACTAACTAAAGTCACATGTCGGAATAGAAACAAGCAATTTTTTCATTCAAATACAAGTGTACACTCTATATTCTATTCTCTCTTAGTCCGAAGCGACGTCGATCTAATAGGAACTGACTGCAATGAGGCACCGGACCACCGACCTCAGCGAGGAGGGTGTGGCATCGCATTTAAAAATTGTAAAATATCATGACTCAAGTCCGACCCGCGTATTGAACCCAATTGAATAGCCAAACAAATAAAAAAAATCCCCAATAGTGATGTGCAGCTGACCATCCTTGTCACTAGATCATCATCATCGGATCGGACACAGAACACCCCATAAAAAGAGACACATATCATCAACTGTACACATTGAGTTACAGCTGTAATAATAGTCAACTAGTAGTCAGTATCGAGACTCACGAGACAATGAATAATTCCGTCGGCGATGCTAAACAGCTACAATAGCCGGAGTTAATCACGAGAGCGGATATTGGGCAACGAGCCGCGGACATAAAGCAGAACAAGAGCAATTGCGTGTTTTGTGGTACCCTCCAGTTTTGTGGGTTAATATTGTTGCCGGACTGCGCTAGCAGGTTGTTTTGTCAAGTGTATCCTCGTGTAGGCATGCTTTCTTTGCATCTTAGACGACATGTTGGACTTTATCGTAAGTGGTGTCGTTGGATAATTGGGAGATATGTAAATGAAAACAAAATAAAAAAAATTATGTTTAAGTAATAATTATTATCATAAGAAAAATAAATGAAAATAAAAGTTTAGTAAAACTTGTAAAATAAATATTTCAGATTTTTTTGTAGATATAAAATATCATACTTCCTCTATTATTATTCACATTTATGTTGTAATAAAGTTGATGGCCTTTGCGTTCATCCTAAATACCGAAGAAACTAACGAAAGGCGAGTAAAATCGATATTTGTGCATGTCGGTATTTCTCTCCCCGAGATTTACACGTATAGCTATGACGTACATAGTTGTCGCTTGAAAGCCCAGGAAGGCCGTGGGTATACATTGTAAGAATATGTTGTAAACATGGCTGGACGATGACAAAAATAGGTTACAACAACAACACACACATACACACACGCTTTCTCCCTAGCGGGGTAGGCAGGGCGTACAGAGGGCCACGTATTATCATGATTCATACTGTTTGCCATACTTCCCCCCACATTCATACCCTCTTCATACATACACGCCGGTTAGGAATTCTCTTAGTAGTATTGAGTAAAGGACATTTTTATAGTAACCACCAACTCCTACTGTATACATCTGCGACACCAGAAGCATAGTAACTGCATTTCCCGCCTTGCAGAGATGAATAAACTTCGTCGCAAGATGATTGATCTTTGTCAATATATTATGATCAGGCTATTACAGTCCGCAGTTGATGTTGGAACGTAAAGCTTTTTACAGAAATATGTGATTTAAATGAGTTATTGCTACCTATGCTTATTTTTTACTAAAATCAGCTGCCCGTCACTGACGCTATTACCCATAGTAAAATAAAAACATTTTAATAACTGGTTTGTAGATCAACTATTTTTAACAATGTACCTAATATGTAAACTTAGCCATATTTAATAATGCCTAATGATACGAAAAAGGACAGATATGCAAGGTAAAGGTCTCTTTACCTACTCGTCGACATTTACATCTTGTTTTTAAGATCACATACATAAAATTCTTTTTATAATATACCTACTTAAACAATAAAGAAAAACGAGACATTTTGCGAAAAGGTGAATATGAATAGGTGATGTAGGAACCGCAAAAGCAGCGTTTTGTTCCGTGGCAGAAAGTATAATGAAATGATTAAGGATTTATAGTGAAACTGGGGTATGGAATTCAACGGTAACAGTCCATTGAGCCGGGTCATCGCTTCTTGCGAACTTATCGCCGTTCGTATCGGAACGAGTTCCCGCGGGACGCGAATCACGGCAATACAGCCTTAAGTGATTTAACTATACTTTCATGGTACACGGGCACACAATGGACTATTATGGAATAATATGAAAACCTGGTTCCGCTGCAGTGAAATGTGCACTTTTCAAGTTCTATTAGTGCAATTGGTGACGTTAAATAAAATATATAAATATACCTACAAATAACACGTTTTTTTTTTTGAAAGTAGGTATTTTTTGACATACCTACATAATATTGTCTTAGTATATTACACTACAGTAATACGCCAAGATGATATCTAATATGAGCTCATCGACATGGCTGGGTATCCCTTCCATACACGCGCACTATATTTTTGGCATGTGTGTTGTAGGTTTGGGTCAGTAGACGACTATATAGTAAGTATACACTTGGTAACTTTGAGACTTATTCATGTTTTTAATCGTTAAGTATCCCATATCTTAAATCATAGGTTACATATTCAGCGAACGCGCCAGTCCAAATTTTGAATCGTAAATAAATGTCTCAGGTAAAATGAATATAACTTTTGACCTGCTGAGTACAAAAAATGTGGTTTCTTAGTCATGTTATTACAAAAGGTTCGCAGGCGGCAGGTGATTAAGCTAACTCAATAGCTTTTATAAATGCACAATGACATCATCGTGTGTCAAGTTTGTAATACATATACTTAGATAACAGAAACTTAACTACTTTGTAACGTTATTTATAACTAGCTTCCGCCCGCGACTCCGTCCGCGCGGATGTCGGTCTTCGCGTGGATGGATTTATTTTTTTCTACGTATTTTTCCAGGATAAAAAGTATCCCATTTTATGCCCAGGATAATAAGGTATAATTATACCAAGTTTCATCGAAATCGAACCGTTAGTTTTCACGTGATGCCTGAACATACAGACAGACAGACAAAAATTTTTTTAATCGCATATTTGGGTTTGGTATCGATCCAGTAACACCTGCTATTTTATTTTTTCAATATTTTCAATGTACAGAATTGACCCTTCTACAGATTTATGATATGTGTTATTAATAATTATGTTCTTTATGGCGTGGAAGCGGCGTCGGATCGAGCTCCGGTGATCCGGGGCTTGGAGATCTTGGAGGTGAGAAGGGGGGCCTTTTTATGGGTGCAAAAATGATATTAAGCCCCTAAGCCTTGCCTAAGCCGGAGGTACAGCCCCCCTGAGCTTGAATCCTGCGCTAAGTGGAAAGTAACGAGTGATTGAAGTCTTTCGGTAAATGCAAACGTGGACATGATTATTATACAAGTGTTATACAGAGGCGTTACCCATTTATCACCCATTCCATCTCCCATACTACAATGAACTAGAATGGGCATCAAGCCGTACGTGAAATACGCTTCCTCGGTCGTACTGGCCCGATCGGGCTGCGCTATACATACATAATCCCCTTGTAAGTTGGCATTACTGTCTGGTCGCCGCCGAGTCCCGTAGCTTACATAATTATGCAAACTGTGTTAGTCTTAGGTACCTTAATTAGTCATTGAATATTTAACTACCACTCAAAGTAACCAAAGTTCATTAAGCTTTTGATTAAGTTGTCGTGACATCATACCTGTATTATACAAGTATATTGTATTGGATTTTGCTTATTTATGCGTTGATTTAATTTAAAAACGAGTTTTTGATGCAAGAAAATTTCTAACTATTCATAAGATTCGGAGAGACTCCAGTCAGCTACCGGAGTGGTATACCGGACTCCAATTCTCAACTCAGTAGACAGAAAATGATATAATTTCTTATATATTTACGTTAAGTACGTGATGCCAATAAACTTAATATTATTAGCGACTGCGGATTCCGCTATACTTTAATTTGACCGTGTCACATTGCCTAGTCATGTCACCAAGTCCAGCACAATGTTTAGTTTAAAACGGACCTATAACAATACCTGATCGATCGCCTTTGTTCTAATGCGCCTTGTGAGGCTACGATCGACTGTACGTCTTCTTGCACGTATATTGGCATATTGTTATGAAATAACCGATCTATTTTCATTTTTGTGCAAAATTCATAAATTTATCTGTGCACATATGAATAAAATTCTAAGCGTTTGCCTGAGGCCAAAATTAATAGGATTTTTCAAGAGCATTGTGCTATTTTTACGATATTATAAATATTTAAGCAACAAATTAAATTTTTAAGATTTTCTATTTGCACAGGAAAATCTTTTGAACGGCTGAACCGATTATTATAATCTTTCACTAAAATATATTGGAGTTTAGTAAGTCAGGACATAGGCAAATTATTTCTAAAAGGTAGCAATCGTCTCGGTGAATCATGGGCGATCACTATCATTGTAATCCTTTTTTTATTTCTATTCCTTACGACTCAGAAGGCCAGGTTTTTTCTTCAAGGACTTTCTATAAAAATCCTTGAAGAAAGAACCTGGCCTTCTGAAATACAATTACATATTTTTACGGTTGACAATAATAGCATCTAAACCAGTTGTAAGAGTATTATTTAGTAATAACTTCCGGCGCCTTTACACATAATTAAATCTTTTGGGTCAACTGGAACTCTCCCAAACTTTACGAAATACGTAGACACTTATAAGAACGTCGACGGTAGCGCCAAACAGATTTTATTTGAATGTAACAATGGATATCCCTTACAGTTTTCAGTAAGTAAGACTTTATTGAAAAGATATATAAACAAAAAAATATATATAAAAAAAAATAAAGAGGACGGCAAACGGCATGCCGCGATTGCGATTAGCATATCAGTTTTATTTCATACGATTTTCGATGGTCTCTTGATGGCTTCGAAAATATGGCTTCTTTTTTTTTTTTATGGTATAAGGGGGCAAACGAGCAGTTGTAGCCATTTTCATGACTACCGACGCCCATAGACATCTGCATAGAGACTATACAGATGCGCTGCCCCCCTTTCTCCTCCCACCTCCATGGGCCATTATTAAAAACAGTGTGTTATGATACATTCCAGCCGAGCTGAGCCAGTACAACCAGGGAGATATACGCTCACATAATACCAATATGAAGGTCAAGCTATGCTGTTGGATTTCGTGAGGTTTGTGAGTTTCCGGTGGCCTATAGGCTGAAAATTATACAAATGTCTATCTGAAGCAGTAGTCATGAAAAGGCTCCGATTGCTTGTATTTCACCTTACACTGTAAAAAAGGCATGAATGCAATTTATGTATATGTATACCTCTGTACCTACTGTCTATAACCATAATTATGCTTTCTGATCTTAGTTCCGAATTTATTAAGCTACTATTGGCGCGGAATTTTCGATGTCTGCTACATTGAAATTGGTATATATGGACTTCATACGTACACATTAATTTATATAAATTAGATAGTCTGAAAAATAAAAATTACATTGTAGATGTCCAATCTCTTCAGAAGAGGGCATAGCAAAATCATACAAAGATGAGTGCAACAAATTATATTATACAATTATTATAATTATTATACATTCTAATATTCAGTAGAAAGATGGAACAACAAAAGAAACAAGCAGTGCTGGATTTAGGCTTACTGCCGCCCTAGGCCCGGTCTGATACAGCGCCCTTTTTACCCGACTACAGCGAAGCAAAATGGAGGGTTTGGGACGTAAATTTTATTGTCCTGAAAATTTTGGAGCCCCACCAATCGTGGCGCCCTAGGCCCGGGCCTCACGGGCCTATGCGTAAATCCGGCACTGGAAACAAGGTGGCTTATATGGGGCTTTTACACATGGTCCATGGAGCTTGCCATAGGCAACAAAACTAACGAGATGCCAGTTCCAATGTTGTTTTGAGGTGTGGAACAAACCCTGCTTTTGGATGAGCTAAACACAACACCTCCTGCCTACCGTCTTAAAATTTCTATTCCTCAATGCTACACAGAAAGTATTTTTTTTATGACTCAGTTGTGACACATATGCAACTTGTACATAATGTTATAAGGTTCATGGTATTCATGCATTTAAAAAGAAAATGAACTTAGTACAAATTTTTCCTATTACATTCTGAGGTTGAGCCCATTTTAACATTATTGATCACAATAAAAGATTGTCAAAGAGACCAATTTTTTTAAATAGTATAAGGGGGGCAAACGAGCAATCGGAGCCATTTTTTGTGACTATCAATACCCATAGACATCTCCATAACAGATACATGCCCCCCCCTTATCTTCATCCTCGTCTCGTGATGGGCCACGACTGCTGATCAAGAATGCATGACATCCTTAACTATAAGAAGTCATGTCCTACTTATAGTTACACATACATTTCATAGTTTTTTAACCATAATAGCAATGAGAATTAACTTTGAAACATTATGAAACTTTAAGAATTACATTGATTCAAAAATAAAATATTCTCTCAACCAAATACAACAACTACAGTTATAGTCGACAGAACTGTATGAATAAGAAGACAGTATGTAATGCCACATGGGCATAATTCTAACTCAAACAACTTTAAAATCTTGATTCAACAAAACACTCATCTTACAAAATATAGACGTGGAATTACAGTGGTCTTCCAATGTCTTTCTGAAAGCCTCCTTCAGACCCAATAGCTAACTGTTCAAGTTACTACAAGATTTACACCATGCATTGCCAATATTATTGTTTATGATTTTTTTATTGGTGGTTACTAAAAACTGGTACTGCTCCTATACATATTATAATCAAATATTTAAGGGGTACTGTTTAAAATGAGACCCAACGTTCCAGCTATGCTGTCCAGGTGAAATAATAATTAATTAAATGAAATTTTAATACACACATTCAGTAAGTTCATATTAATTTTCGTCTCAAAAAAATATTTTGTATCATTTCACCACTAAGTAAACTTCAAAAGAAATACATCAATAGTTAACATGTAAAAAGTAAACAATTACCTGTATCTGCTGGAGATGCGATTTGCACTAAATACAGTAGAATCATCGAATATACACAAAGTTTATTTAAGTACATCTTGGCCAACCGTTCCATTTCTTCCATTCCAATGTAAGACGTTAGAGATACCACTATAAAACTTTTAATAGTTTAAAGTTATTAATATTTGTATTTTGAATTTAGGCATTTTAACACAAAAAAGTTCATCAACGGTTTTATTTACGCTCAAGTGGTTACTAGGGTTTTGTTTGGTCACAACATTACAATAACACCTGTGGGAACTACTTGAATTCAAACAGACGAGTTATAAAAGTTCACTCAACTTTAAGCGCCCTACTATCATAACTAAACAATTATTAAACACCGAAAATAAAGTATTAAAGTATCGTAATTACTTCAAAATATATAAAGAATCATAGTTTTGTCGAAAAATAAACTTATAAAGAAACTTTTGAAAGTTTCAAACTTTGTTTCACAATCACTTCACTGTTGAAGGACGCTAACAAAACGCGTGCGTACTCACTGTCACAGACAAATAATAAACTTTTTTGACACGAAGTGTTGACAGTGACACTACAATTTATATACAACATTCAGGAGTTACACAGGTACACCAACATTATAAAATTTATTTTTTTTCTTTTCGCCCGCATTATTAACAGCAATGATAATACTATTATGAGTTTTCTACTGCAATCAGAATCATAAATATGGCCCAAAAGTTTATTTTGTATTCTTTTAACAGTTTAATAATATGATAACTCAGGTGTTTATGGCAGATATACATTATAATATTTTTTTTATTTAAAGTCAAATAACAAAATAAATAAATAATTATTTATGGCCAAGCTACGCCAGCACGCCTCGATTTTGTCAATTAAAATACTTAGATCACAGAGGTCAATATTATGGAGATTATAATAAATTTATCATAATCTAATTCTTTGATCGTTTAGTAAATGATTTATAATCTACGTACTAAACTGATTCATGATTCTTAGTTTTAAATTCCATATAATAATCTGGGACCATTACTAAATGATAATATAAATACGTTAAAAATTTTTGTCTTAATTCTTCTTGCTAAATTTGTGATTTTTTTTGGGCTTTGTTATAACTTATAAATAGGCGAAGGAAAAAGGTTTTTGTAACGAAATGTAAAGACTCCCAAAGTAGGTATTTCAAAAAGAATCTGGTTTTCTGATGCGGCTGACAACTGACAGTAGAGTATTAGAGTCAGCGCCACCACTGAAGTCCGTTAGCCGAGGCGCTGCGGTCTCAAAATACAATGTCGCCAAAAGTTGAATATCGAAACACCCCGTTAATATTTTTATAGCACAAAGCTTACCTACATACATTACAATTTAAGTATTATTCCAAGAAGCTCTGTGGCATTGAAATGAAATGAAAAAGACATAAAAATGTAGTCTATCCCTTTTTATCATGCATTTGCAAAAAATATAATAACTGAAACATGTATCTACTGTTACATTTTGCATTTTGCGATCGTTGATAAAAGAAAATTAATATTATAATTATAATATTATATTTCATCGCAATAATTGTGAATAAATAACTATTTTACAAGAAGGTTGCGCTTCTTTTCCTTCCTTTGTTATTTGGGCATACCATTTTTTCGAAAACACCAGAATTCATAAAAATATATACAACTCTTAATACGCTTATAAATATTTTGTTCAAATTACTAGATATGTCATCAATGTTATCTAATTTGTAAATTATATTCATTAAATTTTGTATGACGACTAATTCACTAAAATAGACAGAAAATGAATGAAGTATTTCGGTAATTTTACCGGTTTGACAATACATGACGTATTGGCGTATTAGCCCGACGTATTTTGCCAAATACAAAACAAAACCAACAAGAATATTTTGCCCCTTAATATAGCAAATATTAATATATTTGCAATTCTAAAATTTGCCCGTCATGAGTGCGCATGACATTCTTAAGGAAAACGCTATTGTTAACCAACAATTTGGCATTCCTATCAGATTTAGTTCCAATTTTGTGGCAACACGTCAAGACGTCGGGGTACAGAATCTAGATGCGATTTTATAACAACATTTTTAATTAATTTTAAAAATAAATAAATTTTTTTAATAAAAATCTTTTGCGGTCATATCACAACAAAATCGCACTATTTTGTTGTGTGTGATTGTGATTTATTGTTCTACTTTATTAGGCCTACTAGGGTTTACTCTTGTATTCATTTTTAAAATAATAAATGATGATCTTTGGCAATTGAAACAATATTAAGATATATTATAAATTACATGTCGCGTCGTTTGTCCGAGGTGGATTCCTTATCTTGTGATCAATAAAACAACAAACATTTTACGTTGTCCAAAATAAAATATTGGCTTATATTTTATTTTGTTAATAGGCATTATATTCAATTTTATTCACAGCAATGCGTCAGCTAGTAATATAGTGTTTAAGCTTATATTTGTTTCATTCCAAATATCACAATATTACACATATATTATCAAATTTAGAAATATTCGTAATATAAAATAATTTAGCATTTCATCATACTAAAATATTTTGATACGGAGTTGATAGAATAAATTATTACCTTTAAGTTGTAAGCTATATTCAATATTTTGCTATAGTATACGTCATGTTTCAAGCTATTAAAACTTAAACGGTCTTTGGTACGAAAGCACAATTTGATTCGATTTTTTGGTTCTAACATAAACAATAAAGATGTCAAGATGTCAATTTTATTGTCTATGACAGTTGTACATTTGACGTCGAAAAAAAAATATTCTTTCTTTTTGGACTTCTCAGTCATTTCGGGTTGTTGATGCGGGATTTGAATCCTAGGTAATCGCTGTTTTTACCAATATATGTGCTCAGGGAAAGAGATATCAATTAAAGTTATTGTTGTTGTTTTTAAGTTTCATTAATATTTCTGTGAGAACTTTTAAAATATAGTGGTAATCTTATAGCCAAGTTATATGTGACATTTGCTCGTCGTCTTGTGGTTCTTAACCTTAAAATGTCAAAATTTATATTTTACAGCCATGGTGCGTATGAACGTATTGAGTGATGCTCTAAAATCCATTCACAATGCTGAGAAAAGGGGCAAAAGGCAAGTGCTCATCAGGCCTTGCTCCAAAGTTATTGTCAAGTTTCTCACAGTGATGATGAAGCACGGATACATTGGTGAATTTGAAATCGTTGATGACCACAGAGCTGGTAAAATAGTGGTAAACCTCACAGGCAGACTGAACAAATGTGGAGTCATTTCACCCAGATTTGATGTACCTATCAATGATATTGAAAGATGGACTAACTTGCTTCCTTCTCGACAGTTTGGGTAAATATTTTATTTTCATTGTTTTACTTCATTTTATATGTGGTAGCTGGTCTACTTACCTCCAATTCTTGACTCTATCGTTTGTTATTTGTTGTAAACATTGGTTATAAACATAGGTTATTTATAACCTAGGTTTACATAGGTTGTGAATTATACGAACCTGTAACATGAATATTTACTAGGCAGTGCAAGAAATAAAAATTAATTAGTATCCACATGGTTATTCTACATATAAACATGTAGTTTGGTAATTTTTGTGTAAACTTTTTTAATGGAGTCTACCTACATAGACTAAAATTTAAGCAGACATTATACTACAATAATTTACCACAGAGTTAAATAAACTTTGCACAAATCAGTTTTCATAAAGTGGTCAAGGTTACATTTTTATGGGCCAGGTCTGATACACTTAAACATCGTGTAGATCTAATCAGGACACACCTGGTTTCAATAAATAACCAAGTTTTTCAATACAGTAAAGTGAGCACTAATTTACAAGTTATAAGTATAATAATAATAGTTATAAGTAGTATCTAATGACTTACGTCATCTAATACCTAAGTGCTTCTTAAATCCTCTCTGTTGTATACTTTAGTTTATACTGCCAACAACAAATATTCAGATAGAATTTTTGTACTTGGGAACTTTCATTGATTGATATTGTGTCTGTATCAAGAGAAAAGTGCCAATACCTTTTAATTTTTTTTGAGAAATAAGGTAGTTTATGTAATGACTCATTTCTACATTTTATATCAAATAAAAATAGAAATAAGAAATTCACAAAAACGTATGTAACACCTAATATCTAGTGGACATAGAACTTCCAAAACTTAAATATTTAACACTAGCTGTACCGTGCAGCGTTGCTATGCCACCAATAGATACCGTCAACATGCACTATCACAGCAATATATAAAATTCATTTGAATAACAGTGGCGCCATCTGTTGAAAATTGGTAATTTTTATCCAATTGAATTTTTTAAGTATCTAGGAAACCATCGAAATATCCATATAAAATTTTATCTGTTTAGAAGTTTACCTGGTTTCCAGTGGTAATTAAACATTACCCTGTGGTAAAAAATTGCCTATGTTAATCTGTGATAATGAAGTATTCAAATGGTGAAAGAATTTTAGAAATCGGTCTAGTATTTTCGTAGCCTATTTGTTACATACAAACACACACACACAAACAAATCTTTCCTCTTTATAATATTAGTATAGATAAAGCAAATGAAAACAGTTTTATTGAGAAATTTATCTCAAAAACCTCAATTTTAAAAATTCATTTAAGTAATAATAACAAAGAAACTAAAGTAATTGAAACCATAAATTAGATTGTTGTACGAAACTGGCCAGTAACAGAAGCAGTTAACATTGAGGTTATTCCCAATTATTAAAATCAGGGGTTAGAAATTTTTAGCAACTAGTGCTAGGCAAAGGAAAGTAAAGACGGGCTGCACATACTCAGCAAAATACAGTTATTGAGCGTGTGCAATGTGATTTTTAAGACTGTCTGGAAGCCATAACAAAAAAAAATATGCCCTCTCAAAATTCCTGTGTTGTGACTAAATCTAATTTAATAATTATTACATATAAATATTAAAATATTAATAATTTTAACAATAAACTAGGGTCTGAAAATGGACCTAAAATATTGTCCAATAGGTATTTTATTGTTTGAAGTCCTTGATTTCTTTTCAATCATAAAGTTTTAAAATTGATGTGATTAATGCATACAAATTTTATCTTTTATCAACATTATAAAAATTTATTGTAATAATAATGTCTCTGGACATATCACACTACTTTATCTTAGCCCCGTGCTAAGTACTATAAGGACTTGTGTTACGGGTACTTGACAATGGAAATACATATATTTAATATATGTTGTTTAAATTTAGGGAGATTTTATATATTTAAAAATTTTATCATATAAATACATAGATAATCATCTATGTCCAAGGCGGGATTCGAATCCCTGATCCCTGGCACAACATGCTTTGCTTATCCAAACCCTGTACCACTGCCCCAGTGTGGTTGACGCTTTGTATTTGAAGCAATGCAAGAAGTGTTTCATCTCTATGCACAACTACCGCGGATCGCCAATAGTTCTTGTTGGTCGTCATTTGATATGTTGTGCTAAAGTAAAAGGCAGTGACATAGTTTGATGTTGCTCTTTAGTTAACATTGTTTATGTTATTGTTGACAAAAAAAAATTAAACAAAAATTTATGATTTCTCTTATAACTTTGACTAAACTATGTGTGTCTACTTTTCAGATACCTAGTCCTCACCACAAGTGGCGGCATCATGGATCACGAAGAAGCCAGAAGGAAACATCTTGGAGGAAAGATCCTAGGTTTCTTTTTCTAATTTTAATTCAATATAAATGAAAAGTACACTTTGTTTTATTTTAATAATCATTTCATAAAATTGTTAGAATCAAATTCAATATTGAAGAATAAGTATTTATATGAATGATTCTGTTAATTGTCTCATAACTAATTTAATATATAATTAATTCTTCTATCTCATCTCTAATATTTATTATCTATTATTTGTATAACTTGCTGTCATTAACTTAGATTTAGGATCACTAATGAATGACCTATATATCCTTTCTCAACAATTTTTCTTTTACTATTTCTTTTATACATTTATATGGTCCAGTATCCTAAAAGAAGTTGAGTTGCATCTGTTAAAATAACTGGTTCTTTGTGTTGATTAAATCAAAATGAAATAGGACTATGAAAGTAAAAAATCCGAAACTTTTGAATTTGTGGTTACAAAATGGAAAGAAGATCTATTACAATGCAGTAAATGGGGCTTTTTTGCATGTTGAACAGGTTTTAGAAATGATTTCTATATAATTTTTTAATTATTGGTTGAATTTTATCCCGGTTTGTTCCAATAGAACAATGTGCCCTTTGGCTATGAAATGCATGAACAAGTTAAGCCCTAAACTCACCCTAAAATTTTTATGTATTTTTTTATTTACCTGGCAAAGTTACCCTGTGTGTGGTTTGTTAGACATGGTCAAGAATTGAGTATATTGTCATTGATGCCTAAATTATGGGTTACATTGACATCATTTTAATTTAAAATAAATAATTGAAAAGCAATTCATATTCAATGAAATAGCCATGTTTATGCTTGTGTCCTCGAGGTACCTACTAAAGCTTTTACAGCTCTTGGTTCATCCATATTATTTGTCTCGCTATATATATTATGGATGACCCACACAATTGTTCTCTATTGGTCTCATGTTTTCGAAAATCTTTTATATCTTTAGGACTTGCAGATGCCATAAAGGACTTGATATTTGTACACATTCTGATACTGAGTATGGGTTTTGCAATTTGCGAACTAATTTGACAAAATTAATGCCAGGCATGTTGTCCTTCTAGTGCTTGACAGGTTTGCCTTCCTTGTCGACACATTTGAACAACTATTGGAATGTCAGTCTTAGTGAGAGGACACCAGTCTGCGAAAATACCCGAAGTATTGTATAAGAGTTTCTCTTTCTCTGGAATCACAACTGTAAGATGTTTTGGCTTTTAATCAGGGTAATAGTTTATCTTGCTGATTTGTACAGAGTACAGACACTTGATACTTTAATTGTTTCAGAAGGATTTTAAATGTGTTTAATTCTGCCAATTAACTCAACACAAATTTGTTGATTGCTTGTTGATTCTTTTTTATTTGATTATTTTTATTTATGCTTTTATTTCTTAAAAATGTATATTAAATAATAGATAATTAATTTATGTAATACTTTTTAGTTTAATGAAAAGCATTAATTTACGAGTTTCTGAAGAGAATTGCCTCCAGGGGAGATTATTATCGACTCCTCACATTAGGTGTGTGCAAGACCTTTGTGATAGTACCTTTAGGGTCAATTCACACCAAAAGCGCGGCGAAGCGCAGCGAAACGGAGCGCAGTTAATGTGTCATATGAATTTCAACTTTATAACAAATATTATAATACTTATTATCGCATGAGAAACTCGAACGAGACGCGCGGATTCCCGCGAAGTCGCTCGACCCTTCCCTACCGGGCGCGTCGCTTCGCTTCGCTGCGCTTCGCCGCGCTTTTGGGGTGAATTGACCCTTACGGTCACCGCACCCTTATCAACTCGGAAAGGGAAAATAAACGTAACGCCTCCGCTTTTCAAGGCGAGGCGAGTACGTTACGCTTCCCTTAAGTGTGCGTTGTGTGAAAATATGCATTGTGCTTTGAAATTTTATATAATAACTACTTATCTATCATATTGTATTTAGTGACCAAAAAACTCAAGTTTTTCTCTACAGATATCCAAGAATGCCTGCTTTCTTCTGTAGGTTCTTAAAGCTTTTGAAAATGTTTGCATATAGTAGAAATTTTTGGACATTAATTTACTTTTAGTTACAACATGATAACACAAGTGGGCTGTACAAGCTTCTGTGGAGAATAACGCGCGCTTTAGGTTTACTATGTAGGTACTTAGTCTATTTACTACGTAGATACTTAGTTGTTTGATCACTTCTAATGAACGCTCCTCAATATTACTAAAAATTAAGATAGGAACATGCACTAAGATATAGTATTTATAATACTTGCTGTGTCTAAAGCCTATTAAATACTTATTGATAGACTTTTTAATATTAAAAGTATTTTTATAGCCAGCTGGTAACTAGCGGGGGAAATTATTACCGCCGTCCATAGATAGCTATCTGCAAAACTTGAGATCTTGCAAACGCGTTGCCGACCGGCGGAGATAAGTGAACTTTGAAACTTTTCTAGATGAACCTGAACCTGGATTCTGTATATACCTGTATCCTGTATGAAGTTGAATCTGTTCAAAAATAGGGCTGCTAGTTGAACAGTGTGTGAAAGTCAAGGTTTTGGACCTATAGATATTGAGGTCGTGAAGATGAAATTTTAAGGTTGACTTCACATCTGATACTGAAGGTGAGCGCAGTACTTGTGCGGTCGGGCCTGCGCCTTGGTAGTTGCCGCCGAAGGGATGGCAGATTTAATCTTCGTTTCCAAGTGACCGCGGAAATGAACATTTTTTTACACAAGATATATCAAACACCGATACTAGCTGAATCCGTAAGGAGGCAGTGTTTTCGAAGCAAGAAGATACGAAACGACGAAGGGTGACTTTTGAGGTAGACACGACTATCTTCTTCGACACTCTTTTTGGACTTAAACTGGGCTGGATTTAGCCGAAATTTCGAAGTTTTACCCACACAAGTTTGTTCCAATATCGTTGAAGTGTTCCTGCGGTGGCGCGGCTAGTATATAAAATGTTTCAAAAAAGGATAGTTTTCAGCACGCCTTTGATATGCTGAATAAATAGGGTCTGTGTCAGTACACTGCCTTAAGGACGGTGGCGTAACTATACCACTCGAGGCCCGTGGTAAATTCATCGGATGGCCCCAGGGAACGGAAAACCCAATCATAAAGGTTAAACATATAAATCGGTTAACATTTGTATCTGTTACTGCCTTATCGTATTACGCGAGAGGATGTGAGTCGATATCGACTGCTTGTGCTAGTTCTTCAGGCTCGGACGAGGCACTCGGACATGGCATTCGGCGAGTGATGCCAAGGCGAGTGGTACATCTCCACACGCTCGCGTAGTTCAGTTACTGCCGAACCGTCTCGACAGGATTGCAGAGCCGGGTTGCCAAACAATTTTGCCCGCGGTGCAATATTTTGAACTTTGCACGTAACCCATAGGCTACGGATTAGTATTAACCGAGTAGATCCGGTTAACAGATATATTACTGTTACCCAATTTAAGTGTTTTAGGTTTTAGTAAGGTGAACACAGATTTTGGTAGATTCTGTTAACCGAAACATTAGGGTAACATATAGTTTATGTTAACCGATAAATGAATGGGTTAAAAACAGATATTTTGTTGTGATTAATCCTAACCGTCCGTTCCCTGGATGGCCCCCCCAAGCCCTAACATAAAGAA
>LUGF01039506.1:216065-236499 GCA_001625245.1 Calycopis cecrops
AACTATACCGCTCGAGGCCGGTGGTAAATTCATCGGATGGCCGGTTCCCTGGGGCTTGGGGCCCCAACATAAAGAAGCTTTTCTTTTTTACTAAATGTGTAATAGTTGAGAGTTGGGATTCTCCTCTGACCGGGGTCCCTAACGGCTGCAGGCCCGTGACATTTTGCCGACTTACGCCACTGCTTAAGGACATTGTGAGGTTTAAGAGCCGAGCACACATCGTCGCTAACGACCTTAATGCTCCGAATTCAAAATGATGTGACTTATTCGAAGGAATCTTTGAAAATTGATAGGAGTGCCAAATTCGTTCAAAAGCTCTTGCTTAATTGAAAAAAAAAGAGATATATATTTCTTTCAAAGTAACAATAAAAACTCCCGGAGATTACTCACAGAGAAGAGTAATAGGTATTAAAGGGAAGTTTACTGTAAAATGCAAAACTTAATTATCAGTCCTTAGCATGTCTCAGCGCCATCTGTGATGTTGAATAATAATTAGTACAGCAGAATAATTAACGGCTAGTGTTGCCTGGCGTGAATAATAATTGTGTCTCACTGCTGCGACAAGTGCCTGATGACTGATAACAGCAACATACAGTTGCCGTTCTTGCAATCATTGCATTTTGTTAGTAAGCTAATAAATTATTATGTTCAACTAGCTGAACCCCGCGGTTTCAACCGCGTAAATTTCGATCCCGTGGAAAATCTTTCCATGGCATGCCATAGGAATTTTTTGGGATGAAAACTATCCTGTGTTAATCCAAGTTGCTCTCTATGCGTGTGCCAAATTTCATGAAAATCGGTTCAGCAGTTTTTGCGCGAAGGAGTAACAAACAAACATACAAACTTTCGCATTTATAATATTAATAGGATAGGATGATGATGAGAATGTCTTTATACAGTGATCTTATTAATTTTTATTAGAGGTCAATTTAAGAGTTTGTGTCTCTCACTCTCGTCAACTATATTTTATAGACCGCAATGTTATTGATGCCTTGCAGCTGAATTTGACAGGAATGACTGGCTGTTTTCATATTATACCGGCGTGAAGTGATAGACATGCTGTCGCATGTCTTAGCCGGTCAGGGTGGCTCACTTAGGGGTTTTTACAATAGGAGGCTACGAACCTGCAGCATCCCATTGGTTTTTTGGTTCTTTATGGACGTCATAATATAAAGAAACATTCGCAAATATTTGTTGCAACCGTAGGACGTAAAAAACGTCGCTTACACCAACTAACCGAATTTCGAGGAAATATCACTCGCTCTTTATACTTGGATAGATGCTTAAAAATAAGATAAACCAATCAACTATGTAATGGGAATTTTTTTTACCGACGCAGCAGAAGATAACTTACTCGGTGTATTATTTTTTGTTAGAAACACGGTTTAGGTATCCGCGTTTAACTCCCGCTAAATCAAGAGATAAAGCGCAAATTATTGCATGAAATAGTGCGTGGCGTGACTTCCATCTACCTGCTACTTTATATTTAAAAAAATAACGGCTTCAGCGCGAACGAAGCCGCGGATAAAGGACTAGCTTTTATCGTTGAATAAGTATGTTTAGTTAATTTTCGTTTGAATCGTAGTAATTAATTTACTTACTCGCAAACAAATTCTGCAGCTTTATTATATTAGTATTAGTAGATTTCTAGTAATAATCCCCTGGACTCCTCCAGTTGTGAAGTCTAAAATATGATAAAGCACTAAATACTAATTAGTTAATTAAAGCGGATTAATCACAGTATTAATTACAGCACGCGTTTAAACGCGTGCTGTAATCACCACTTTACCTCCCTTGTATCATAAAATAGGTACTTACTATTTTATATAGATGCCTGCATTTAAGTAACGAATGTTAGCTGTGCCGTGAATAAATAAAATTAAAAAGATTAAGATTAATATGTAGGTATTGTGCCAAACATTATTTTATGTGACTAATTTTAAACGTTAGCGATTAGTAGAAGAATAAAGAGATATTTAATAAATCTGAAATATGTCTTATTTGCAAGGTAGGTATGGGTATTGGCATTTGAAATATTTATTACACAATCGCTCGGGTACGTTTGAAGGTAAGTAAAGGCAAGCAGGCACACCTTGGCCTCGGTCGATGACATAAATATTTGTTAGATGCTTATTCCTTGTTCATGAAAGCGAAAGCTTTACAAAAAACTTTGCTTTTTTATTATCAAGTAATAATTAGTTATCTTTAAATCATTACTTCTTTTAATAAATTATAGTTACATAATTTAAATTAATATCGATTGTAGCTCCTAAGAGTACTTATTTACATTATTGACAAATTAATATGAAAAGAAATCGTATGTGTGTCGATGCACATAAAAAATAACATTTATGATTAAAGTAACAAATTAGGTTTGCAAACGACACTACATAAAAGGCAGCCCTCGTATTATCGTAAAAGAAGTAGGTATATATAGTATAGAGTACCAATGTCATGAATTTCTTAAAAAATTCCGCCTCATCACAGTTATAAAAAAGCCCAGTTTACCTAGCTTAGTATTTAGATCCGTGCTTGCAGCAGGTCCAGTCGTGCTGAATTTGTACAAGTAAGTTGTTAATACCTAAACTGACGGAACCAGACATGCTACTTTCAAGTTTCAGAAAGCTTGATAAGGGCCAGTGCGACCAAAAGCCCATGAATACTTTTTAAGTGAAAACTTTTCATCCCTGGTTATAAGTATATTATCTATGGGTATATTTTCCATTCACATCTATTTCATGTTGCGGTAAGAGATATTCTGATCAATAAATCTTTTCTCTGTCAAAAAGGAAAATTCTTACTCGTTTATAATTTCAAATTCAAATCATCTTTTTATTAAAAACATTCCAAACCATGTAGGTTTTCATATCAACCAAGAAGGTTTTCATTCAAGCCACTACAGTACCTACCCGCATTACGTCTTTATAAAAACAGAGAACCAAAAACAGATAGAAGGTTTTAGGTGGAAGTGCACTTATAAATTCGTGTCTTTTTATGTATTTATTTATGTGTGGTAATAGTACTAGCTAAAGGCAAAATTGCAGCTGCTGGCTGCTGCCAGAACTATGACCTTTCTACAACTCTAAACATGCCACTTGCCAGCTCTAATCGTTGAAGGCACAAGCTACTATGCTCACACAAGTCTACTGGGCGCGATGCTATCTCAGGACTTCAGTCAAGGGAAGAGAAAAATGTAACATCTACCTTTTTTTAGAGAACAGCAAAGTCCTACAGATACGAAGTCGGTTCAGCTTTGATTAAGATATGTCATCTTATATTAATCAAATCTGGTTTCTTAATTTTCGTTTAGATCTTAACAAAATATAAAAAACTGAACCCACCTTTTGCGAACTCGAGCCTGTTCTCGTGTTAAGATTAATCGATGTTTATATCATAAAGGTTTCTTATAAAAATGAGCACTCATAATATCTTAGCAGAGCCCACGACAACAGCAGCAGCTCGACTGTTCATGATGTTCCTGCATCAGTCTATCTCATCTATATGTATAAAACTCAAACGTGACATAGCCATCTATCAACGCACAGCCCAAACCACTGGACGGATCAAGCTGAAATTTGGCATCCAGGTAGATGTTACAACGTAGGCATCCGCTAAGAAAGGATTTTTAGAAATTCAACCCCTAAGGGGGTGAAATGGGGTGTTGAAGTTTACATGGATTTCTTGGAAATTAAACGCGGGTGAAACCGCGGGCACAGCTAGTCTTAGCTATGACGCCACAGACGTGGTTTATAATTTATACTGTTTTTCATATTAATAAATATGTGATATTAAGTTCAGGGTATGATGGGACTGACATGCCATTGTAGGCAAAAGTCCCTAAATTAATTTAGAATAAAAAAAAAAGAAAATGAATAGAGCAATTTGCTAAATATTCCAGCTTAGTTTAGCGGATAATCGTGTTAAATTTGGTAACAACAACATTTCTTCTTTCCTTCTTTTTTTTTAAATTTAATTAGTGTTTCACAGTTCGGCTCGTCGACAGATATCATTAAGTAATATGTAGAATTATAATATAAGTAATAATATGATGAGGAGCAGAATAGGTTATGCATAAACAATATACCTACTTAGAAGCTTTGCCCTGCTTCAACTTATTCCCTCAATGAGACATTCAGATTTTCATGTATGTACATGAAATAAATAAACACTACTTTATCTCTAGCAATATTCGCGATATTAAGGATGTGCTACATAATAATTAATAATGTTTCAACTAACGTATGACTACGATAGCGTAGCAAATGTAGCCTTGTGTGACCGCCTCATGAAACTGATCAAAAAATAGGCGTTGATAAAAAATCTTGACTTTAAATGTTCTCGCACGGCGCTGATTCAACCTGGCCTTCAGCAAGGCCGAATGTGGACTAGGTGTGATAACGCCGATGTCGTAAGATTTGTCACAAAACAAGTCTAAATAAAACTTCGGAGGCTGAAAAAACACAAACAGCGGCGTGAGTCGGACTAATCGGCAATTTGACAAAATTCCACTGGCCCCGATCCATGGGGCCCTGTGGTGGAACACACTCATTGTATAATTTTTGCTCTATAATGGGGCCGCGTTATATGAATTTTCCTCGGGTTCCGAAACTTGAACCCCAAATATTAGGCCATTAGTGATAGCCCCAACGAAGGGTTTTTAAATAGATTTTAAATTATTTTGGTATGTCTACATTTGTTTTGACAACTTTTATTAATTTATTATACATACACTATTTTATAAAATTCTCTCTGTTTTTTTTATTATGCGTACTTTTATCAGTTTCAATGAAAAAGAAGACGTTCAATAATGTCAAAACATAAACAAAGTAAACCTTTCAAAATCCAGCACGAGCTACTGACGGCTCGTCCGTGACACACATAATATTTTCATCTCAGGATTCGCGATAATCGTAAATCTAGGCGAATCACCCGCTCAAAATAACTCCAAGTTTTACCTACTGCGAGTGTCCACACAGTTTGTTTAATATTCCGTCACCGGGACGCACGCCGCACGGGGCTGTAGCCGACGGCGCGTACCGCGTAGCGTGTGGCGTAGCGCGACGAGCGATAGAGGCACGGTCGGCGGTCGCGTCCTGTTCTCATGCCACTTGCCCGCCATTCTACAGTCGCGCGTTGCACGAACTACCACGCTCGTCGCCCACGAAAATGTATTGCTCGCTTTTATAGTGCTAATCTCAAGTGACAGTGCTCGTGTTTGTACATCGCAACTTTCGTTCCCTTCCGAAACTTCAAATCTAGGATGATGGCTCCCGAGACGGTGGTGACCGTTGATCACAGCAACTCCCCGCAGGCGCCACCGCCGCAGCAAGGCGGTGCACTGGACTGGATAAAATTTAATGTTGACTATTTCAAAACACAGCCCGGTCTACTCAAAGTTGTACAGTTGGTAAGTTTAAAATTATACTTAAAACCACCGGTTCTTTTTAAATATAATATTATAAAATATTGTATGCACATTTACCGTGTGTTTATTTTTATGAATGATGCATTCTAGAGTTTACTATGCTTGTGTCCTTGATTACGTTTACACTCCTTGTAAGCAATGTGTCATGTAGATAAGTACTTTGCGGTTCTCAGTATTCTTATGTGAATTTGCATAAATGCTAATGAAGGTAATTTTTAAAACGCCGTGTTCTGTTGAGAAAGCTTTCTTCACTCTAGCAAGGGTCAGTAGGTGTATAAGTTTGGTAAGAGCCTTCGTTTCGAACGTCCGGTTATGTCACGAAAATATGCGAAGGCGCTACCTACACCTATCATTCATCATTTGCAACAGGCAAAAAATATAATTGTGACGTCAAACGATTTCAAATTCTATTTTATTATTTATGTCTTATGTACTAAGAGTAATGCTTTTTTATTATTCATTAATATAAATACGCTTATAATTAATAAATATACTTAGATATCCCTCAATATAAGTGTCTGCCTCCTGGCCTAAACTGTTGAGCCAAACGCTACTATGCGGGAGGAATGTGATTGTAGTTACAACTAGACCTAGAGAGAGTTATGAAGATAACCATACATAAAAGGTGTTTATTTAAATAAATATTATTTTAGTTCTGTTTTGAATTAAGTACTTTCTTATTTAAATTACTATGTAGTTTTATCTTCGCAATGTTTCTTATCATCTCTATATTTATGAATATAAGAGCATATATTTTATGCAAAACCTTACATTAAAATATTGTTAAAGTAAAAAAGATTTAGCGGATTCTTAAACCTACTACTTACCTAAATAGCTACATAATTATTTTTCTAGGGATTCAGATCCCCGAAGTCATGCCAGAAAATTTACTAAATTTACAAGTGTCTACTGTTCTATAAAAGATTGGGAATCTCAAAATCGCTGAAAAAAACTACAATGAAATAATTCATTTAGTGACACTGAGACCTTTTCTAATCTTACAATAATAATAATTCGGTACCTTCTAGGACCCGTTTGAAAATAGACGAAAACATGTTTTTGTTGTAATAACGACGTTTCATAGGAATTTGACATTAAATTTAAAATCTTTCTGATATAGAGAACAAAAATGAATAAATTTAAACGTGAAGACCATAAAATTACAACTTTTGTGACGATTGGTGTGGATCTTTTGTGATGTGGTTTTTTTTGTTTACTGTTATAGCTTTAGCTGCCGGTTGTCTGTTTCTCCGGTACGAGGCGGCGTGACATAAAACTTTGCTAGTTTTATGTGACATTTGAGCAAAACAACGGAGTAATTCAGTAATTTTTTGCGTAATGCGTGTACCACAATTGAATTATTTTCCTCTGTAGGATCTATAAAGTATTTTTCTCAGTCATATCTCTTATTCATTATACATTTTGCACTAATTTTAATTTGTCACCAATAGTCTTTAGTTATTTTGTTAGCTATAACATAACGGGCAAACATAGTCACAAGTCCCAAGGTTTAAACATATAGTTAAAAAATCTAATCACGTCTAGGACCTATTGTGGAAACTGCAATCTCCTGGGACAGATATTAATAGCAAGGCTGGATAGCTTAGACTAGCATATAATATTTACAGCCTATAAACTAACTATACTACTAATAATAGCTATCGCTGTTTTAAACACGCTATGAATAAGATACAACCATTTCTTGCTTTTGTTTTCCAGCATTATATTATGTCTCGTCATATATGTTAACATATTCGCGTAGCTATGATGTAATTTTATATGGCTTTTTAACGTTCATTGAAGCATAGTTATTATAGATCAGAATTCAGTAGAAGAAAGCAAATGATGATAGCCGTTGAACCTTACTGACAGTTGAAGTTCACACGTAATAATATACTCTCAATGAAATCATTAGATGCAACCTTGCATTCATTCGTGATCCACGTTATTAAATTACATATCTTAATGATATATGGCTCTGTCAAAGTGTATATGGCTCTGCCATCATTGCATTGTTTACTATCGGAAATATATTAATAAAAGAAGTGTTAATATATTATGCTCTGCGCGTACGAATTAGGCAAGGTCTTGTCGCCTACGTCAAAATTCGTGCTGATATCATCGCTTGCGACTCTTAACCGTATCCTTGCCGTGTAGTTGCGTAAGTATGGCAGAACATTTGCTGTTACAGTACCGTTTAAAAGCAAAAAAGGTGTTGTTTGTGGTTTTGTGAATGAATCACAATTGCATGCATTGTGTTTCTGGGCGTTTCTTTCTTATCTGTCGTTCGAATTTTAAGTGATATTCAAAACAATACGTTTGTGGCCATTTGTTGTTACGAATATCACTTAATTTTACAACATTAACATTCAATAGATATATTTGTAAAACCACTGTTATGCAATTACGGTTAACGATTAATCGGATAGCAAATTTATTGTACATTTTTGAAGAGCTGTGTAGGCCAGCTTCCGAAGACAAAAAAAAAAATTATGTGTCATATAGTCATATACTTATAGCCATAATGTAATCTGGACTGCAAACCTGACATTCGTGATATCATGAATGTAGGTTCTTTTCATGCATGTAACATCCTAGCAAGTATCGTTTGTTTTAAAATGAAATTAATTGTAGATTTTTATCTTGGTAGAGCAAAGAGAGTTCAACTTTTGTCTTGCTTGTTGTTAGATAGTGTGAAGACCTGTGTTTAGCTCGTAACTTACCCCGTACACTTCGACCTAAGACGATGCCTCATAGGAATATATTTACTCCTGTGTATTCTTTAGCCACACGGATCCACTGCCGTTCGTTGCAGTGCTAGGCTAGTGCTGCCTTACTCATTTGCAAGCTTCGAAATAAAATTACAATATCAATGTTCAATTTATACCCCCACATTAAATATAACCTGTTTCGTGGGTGCCGCCGATACATAGACGTTGAGATAATACATGTGTTAACTACACATTCATCCACGTAGGTAGGTATGTGAATAATATCAATGGAATAGTATTTATAACGTATTGAATTAGATCAAAAAGTTTAAAACTGTTTTGTGTATACCATTTCTCATTTTAAGCGAAATAGAATTCTGTCAGATAGTAGAGTGTTTTTTGGACGTTTTTGGAGTGGGCCGACAAGTAGTGAAAAGTGAATAATACATAAGTTAAATACTGAAGGGGTCATTCAAAACCTGTTTAATAGCAACAAACTCGTTTTTAATGACCCCTTCTGGTTAGTGTTAAGTTATAGTAAGTATATCGTGTTCTTCACTTGTGTTAAAATAATTATTAGAACCTTATAAATTAAGTGTTGATTTTTACTTTCATGAAGTAGACAAGCATTTTGACAAAAACATTGTTATTTCTTTTGTTGGTTATTGTTTTATACTTTATAACCATAAAATGGAGGCCTTTTATGGTCACAAACCAATAAAATACAAACAATACCGTAATATTTCTATTGGTAGCTCCCAAATGAAATAATATTGAAATAAAACTATTTCTTTAATAGTATGTTCCCTTTATCGTTCTTTTTATTATCAATATCAGTCTGTAAACTACTACTGTAGATACACGGCATAGGGTTATTTCTATAGAATGTGCGTTTGAGTTTTTTTTAAGAGTAAGAGTAAGAGACACTATTAAAAAACGTTTTAAATTCGGCATGTTATACAATGCACATTGTAAGAATAATAATTAATCACTATTATCCGTCCTTTTAAATTAAACAGAAAGGAATAATGTATACGATATATTCATATATTTAATCAAAATTGCAATTGTGTATTCTGAGTATTCGACTCAAGAGATTACGTCAAATTCTTGTAGGTAAAGACTCTGCATCGACAGTTTTTCTTGAAACGTGTGAACTTTGTACACTAAAACGATTATGCTCATTGTTAGTGTTCAATGCCTTCCTATTGTCTTATGTCATAGCCTCCTAAAATTCCTTGTAAATTTATATTTTATATCTGTTGAAGGTCTTCGTAGATTGTTCATTAATTATGTTAAATTTGTAGGTTATTCATATTATATGTTCATTCATTGAAGTTTTTTTTGATGATTATTAATTTATTTAAGTAGGTACATCTAGTTACATTGTATTCAGCAGACTTACATATTCGCACAATTATTACGATCAGAATAATATTACTTAGAATAGTAATTAACATTATAACGATTCGTCATTATTACTTTCCGCAAAAAAAATAACAGGCTGTTACACGATGTTAATTAATTTTATAACTTTCTAATCAATTTACAATACCTACTCACTATCGTTAAGGATATCCCGTGCGTTAATAAATGTATAATCGACGAAATCGCGTAATAGCGATAATTATTCCCGCGATTCTCACACGGTTGCGATTATCGTGGGATATTCACATTGTCTCTCATGTCTCTACAGGCAGGTCTCTACATCCGGAGGGATGGACACGTATGTAGGTAACGAACAATACCCGTAAGTAACACGATTAATAAGGTATGATACGTTGTAGAATTTACAATATAAAACTTAGACTCTAAAATAACCCAATTAAAATGATTGAGTCCACTTTTTGTCACGTCAAGCGAGTACAACATACGCTATCTATGTATTATATGGTACTTGTAAATAGGAAGTAAAATGAAGATCCAAGTGTTAATTCTAAATGTCTTATACTTATCAAAGCAAGACAGCAAATGCGCTATTTACATCGACTCCGTATTATAACTGTCGTATCAAAATAAGCAATAGTCAATACAAATCTAATAGCAGATTTCACAATACAATAAATATTTTGCATGTAGGAGGGCCGTCAGACGATGCCACACGTCGGGTTTTATAGCCACTGATTTATTTTGAGAGCTATAGGATTGATGAGTAAGAGGTAGTGCGCCTCTGCATGCATGTAGCATTGGGCCGGTACGACCGAGAAGGTACCTCTCGCTTACACGATAGTAAGAGGTAGTGAATAAGGTAATGAGTAAGAGGTAGTGACGTAATATGACAGCTGCTTAAGAGCTATTTGCTTTGAAAATGTATTACTCTTATAGCAAATAACTAAATAAGCCAAAATAAAGGGCCTATCTATGATAGGGGGACATAGAAAATAAAAAAAATAAATGCAGTTGTCTCTTCGATGTAAGTAGCCGGTGGTCCATGGAGGGTGAGGGTGAAGGCAGGTAACGCATATGTGTAACAATGCGGATGCCTATGGGCGTGATTAATGGCTCGGATTGCGCGTTTGCCTTTATACCATTAAAAATGATTTTGTCATCACCAGCAACTAAAACAGCTTCAAAATCCATGGTAATATTCACCCGCACCCCTAAAACTAGCACTTATCGGGGAAGAACCTCGTTATCAGCGATACATGTGTCGATATCGTTCAGCTGACTGATTACACCAGATTACTCGACCAACTGGCGCTATCAGCATCACACACATTTACAATTTGTTGTAAATACGCTATAAATACCTGAAGTGTGAGTAATATATAAATCTTAGTCGTTAACTAACTAGCAACTAGAATTTAATGTCAAATGGAATTTTAAATTAGTTAATTGATATTCTAAGATCTAAATACAAACATTATGAATGGCCTAAGACAATGAGTCATGGACCAGGAATTTACAAATAAAACAAATATAAGAAACTAAAATAAATTTATTTCATACATTAGTTCATTTCCTTCTTAAGAAAAAAAACTAGGTTGATTAACAATAAGTTTTATTTTTAATTTGATATATTAAGTTAGTATACCTATAAAAAAGCTGGCAAAATACTTAAATGTAAAAAATCCTTAAAGAACGAGACTGATTCGCACATATAGAGTTCTTATTTCTTAACTACCTAGTGATTTCAGTTGAAAAGTTATTAGTAGGTAGTAGTTATCGTGTACAGAAAACATCCGATCTAGTTGTTTTACTTATTTAATAGTGTGTTTGTGTGTCAACCCACTGTGTTTAATTCAAGCCTTATGTGGAAATTTTAGTTAATAATCCTAGGTAGAGCCCTGTAGGCTGTTACATACAAAAAGTACATGTCAGCTTGTAGAGCAAAGGACATTACAAAATAAATATGTCACATAGAATTTGTAAATACAAATAATTAACGAATAAACAGTTTACGAATGTAAATTTTTGAATTAAGACAATTGTAAACTAAATAGTGTATATTAGCTACGTCAAAGTATAAAAACTGTAAATATATTGTTTAGTTAGATGGCGGCTGAAGCCGAAGCTATTTCACTTGACGGACTTTTGTTTTTTGATTTTGTATTTTCTATTTATTTATTGATTTAATAAAATATTGCACGTTGTATTTTGTGATAACTTGCCCTTAGAACCACAACATATTTAATACATGTTATGGAAGGAAACGAGCAGATCGAGTTCTTTGGTAATCACACGTTATTTTCTTCTTATCTCTTCTCTGCAATATACCATCTTCTCAAAAACCGCAGAAACAGTTCAGACAAATGACATTTACAAAATTGATTAAAAGTGATGACATGCAAATGACATGGATTTCTAATGACCTCAGTATCACTTACGACCATTTGAACCTCAGTTAGTTTTCAGTCCCTTCTACAAAAATAGTTTAATGACGGGGTGGTTCAAAGTGTAGGATGATTCAGTGTAAGTCCTTGGTGTATAAGTTATGAGCGAGCCCGTCACGTGAGTCCTTGGGAGGTCGACTGAAATAATTATTTTCGATCGATACATACTAGTTAGCCGAACTTCTTCGATGTATTTACCGAATTGTAAGTTACTACTATTTTTTTGATTAATACTAGATTTATGTACCGAATTTTAAATTACTGCTATTATTGATTGATACTAGATGTATTTACCGAATTGTAAGTTACTACTATTTTTGATTAATACTAGATTTATGTACCGAATTTTAAATTACTGCTATTATTGATTGATACTAGATGTATTTACTGAATTGTAAGTTACAACTATTTTTGATCGATACTATATGTATTAATCGAATTGTTTTTTTTTTAATTTAGTTACTACCATTATTGATTCATAATAAAATAATTATGCAAACTTCTATCAAAGAATTAACCGAGTTATAAGTTTTTCATTTTCGGTCGAAGCTAGTTAGGCGAACTTTTGTCAACGAATTTACCTTATTATAAGTTACTACGTTTTCGATCGATACTAGTTAGACGAACTATCGATATATTTACCGAATTGTAAGTTATTACGAAGCGCTCGGGGCGTGGCTTGTTTGTTACCGATAAACTAATTTAGGCAACGTTCGGTGAGGACGGCATCGCGATGGGCGCGCGTCTTTTAATAGTATTTCGTCGGAACGGAGGGCACTTAAAGGCGAAACGGTCTTTAAAGCCAGTTGATTCCTTCTGGGTGGCTTCATAAACCCTGTCGGTGGGTTGACTAAAATCTTACCATCAATTTTCATGTTTTTAATGGTCAAACGAAAGGGAGTAAACGTGGTCCAACGTAGTCATTAGTAATATAACGTAGAAATTGAGATTACTTTTGAGTACAGATTGAGTTTGATCACAAAGAATATTCATGAGTCTGATCTATTTGATACTCGAGAGAGAGGGTACTGGACAAATCCAGACGGCCTACTACCGCGAGGACACTATGTTCCTCAGCTCTAGATAAGCAGACGTGGGCCAGGAGACCGCAGAAGTCACTTTATACAGCGCCTTCTGCCATAAGTCATAACACAACTTCTCAGACCAAGACCGGGTAATGGCTGTCTCTGGAGTGTCCCGCCGCTTACAGATCCAAGATATCCTGGATTTCTTTAAATCGGTCCAGTTCCTAAGATTAACAAAACAAGCAAACACTTCAGCTTCAAAGTATTAGTATAGATTTAACTGAAAGTAAATTAAGGCTAAATCGGAATGATTTCAAGGAATCCAAACGCTGTGTCATGTCGATATTAATTTTATTATGACTATGTTGAAACATGGTAGACGTATTAGGTAAAATCTAAATATATCTGTGATACAACATTCTGTTAGTAAATGATTTAACATTTGTATAAATACGTCTTACGTAAGACACAACTAAGTCTCAAACAAGTCATCGCTTGTGGCGAGTTCCAATGATTCGTCCCGTTATACCCAAGTCTATCATCATTACAAGCGAGTCTCCAGCGAAAATTTCGCGAACTTAATGATTTCGAAACTTATAAATCTCTTCTGCAAATGAAATTTTGAATGTCAAATGTACAACTTTTGCCTTTCAGTTTTCTGCTTATCTACGGCTCGAGCCTACCATAATATAATAAAAATGTCGCCCTAGCCGATTTCGGCTACGGCGACCGTCTATATAGACGAGCCATCTACGCAGGATATATTATAGTACACAAGTGCACTCTCAAAAGAGAATACTAATAATAAGTATTCCCTCATGCTCATATTACTGTGGGACGGCAGTCCGACACGACCTGAGAGAAATCAGGCGCAGGGCCGACGGCCTAATGTGCTAATGAACTGTTATTAAAATTGAAAAATCCCAGTACTTAACAATTTTTGGTCCGATCCAGGATTCGAACCCGGGACCTCGCGTCTGTGGTTGAACACGCTTACCACTAGACCACGAGGCAGTCAATAATATAATACGAAAATGAATAATCTCAGATAGAGCTCAGATGACTAAAACTATTTTTTTAACGTTCAGCAATTATTCTCCCATAGCCAATGAGGCAAAAATCGACTGATCTCAATTGTTATAATTTTTTAAAATCATCATTCCTTTCAGTAGCTGCATGAGTTGCTGTAGGATAAGATCATTCAATTTTTTATAGAATACCACGTCACTACGAAGGAAATAAAAAAAGGGAATACGAACAAACAATAAGACCGCGCCATCACTCGAACCAACAAAGGAGACGACCTTGCTTGCGCCCTATGACCCTGACGCTTTATAAAGGGCCTGAACCCTTGGCTTCACACGTTCCGATTTATATTTAACACCAGGATTTTATACTTAGTTGATTTGAAATCTAGAATCTTCAGAAAATAACTTATATTATAACCATTTAAATTGCAAATTTTTTACAAACATAGTTCAGAATCAGCAAGGAAATTGTTTCAGAGCCACGATGAAACGACACACATACACAGACATCGACATCAAACTTATAATATTAGCCTCTTTTTAAGCCTCTTTTTACGCTGGGGGTTTAAAAATCGGTACACGACAGAGTGTTGTAATGTAGTGTAGCCAGTGCTGGATTATGATCTAGGGGTTGGCCGGGATTTGGAGTCATGGGAGTTGAGAGGGGCCCCCCTTTTATGGGTACCAAAATGACCTTATTCCTTACGGGGCCAGGGGTTAGAGCCCCTCGGCGCTGGTAGTGGCCATAAGGTACGCCCACACTTCTTGTCAATACTTAATTTGGTTCTTGCATGTTGACTCCCAGGTGAGCGTAACTAAAGATGTTTCACGTAATAAAATAGCGTTTGCACGAAGGCGGTAATTGGCTGTTTCATTAAAATGTAACTGTCAAGTGGATTCACAGACAGCTGGCAAAAATATTCCACTTGAAAACTTTAAGAATGACAAATACTGGATTTCAGGTGAATAGTGAAATGAGACCGGCTCTATCGGGAAAAAAGTGCCTCCAATGCCTCCTTATATTCTAAAAAGTAAAAGAAAAGTCTATGACTTGAAGTAAATATTAAACGCATGCTTGTATGCAGCCGAATTGGTCCGTCACGACCGGGGAGGTACCTCTCGCTTACACGAGGCCGGCGTAAAGTGACAGCTGTGTTGTCGCGTTTCGTGCTGTGTGCCGCCGGTGGCCCAATGAGGTGGGAGGAGAAAGAAGGTCAGCACATCTGTATAGCCTCTATTCGGATGTGCGTCGGTAGTCATGAAAATGTCTCTTTTGCCACCTTATACCATAAAAAAGGCGTCTTCTAGGAGTCTGCAAAACCTGCCCCATGGATTCCCCTGCCTTTTAATATGTTAATAATAATTTTCTAATTATTTATAACAAGAGTCGGAGTTAATACCAGAAATTAATTCGCTCGAGCAAATAAATTTTTCTGTTATCGTTATTATTTTAGATTGTATTGTTCTGTTTATATTCAATTAATTTATTAGTATTCAAGTAAATGCGTGTGTGTTATCGAAAGAATGTCCTAATAACAGGTTGGGACTTTGTTATCGGTATTGTCAGGCTTCAAGGAAAACAATTGTATCGGCAATATCGAAAAACGTGTAACAAACAATACCTACATGATTTTCAAATCTATGACTAATAAATATTTTCGATAATTCCGAACAATCACTATTACGAAAAAAAGACTATTCTTTAAATTGGGATTCACACGTATGACGGCGCCTCATTCAAAGCTTTTACGTAATAGCTTCAAAAATATTACCTTTAAGCATTACGTAACTGCCCTAAAATTTGCCACTGGTTTCACTTTTCGAGTTTGGGTTCGTTTTGTTTGTCTGCGACAAGAGAGTCAAGATTCGTCGCAACCGGCGTGTTTGGATATAAATAGTTATCAATATGAAGGAAGAAAGACGTGTGTTGGGATCGTAATGTGTAGCTCTCTCTATCTCTCTCAGCCTCTCTGTCTCTCTCTCTCTCTCTCTCTCTCTCTCTCTCTCTCTCTCCCTCAGTCTCTCTGCTTGAGTGTAGCCATTAGGAAATTTGTGTGAAGATGTGTTCCCGTTCGTCGGCAAAATATCGGACACGTAAACAGATAAATGGATTTTTTTTAATGGTATAGGGGGTCAAGTGACCATTCGGAGCCATTTTCATGACTTATCGACGCCCATAGGCATCTGCATAGAGGTTATACAGTTGCCCTCATTCCTCCTCCCACCTCCAAGGGCCACCGGCTACTTGCACACCGACCTAAACGTGACAGCACAGCTTCTTCACGCCGGTCTCGTGTAAGCGGGAGGTACGTCCCCGGT
The DNA here is from genome assembly GCA_001625245.1 of Calycopis cecrops. Classification (NCBI taxonomy): domain Eukaryota; kingdom Metazoa; phylum Arthropoda; class Insecta; order Lepidoptera; family Lycaenidae; genus Calycopis; species Calycopis cecrops. Next base: position 232,407 of record LUGF01039506.1, read on the forward strand.
CGTGCCGGCCCAATTCTGCTGCAAGCATCCAGTGTGGCACTACCACTTACTAAAATTCAAATTATAAAAACATTAATTCGTATAAACATGCGTTCGATTCACACTATTCAATTTTGTACTTAAAATGTGTTGGTGAAAGCCGACGTAGAAATGAAAGTAGTTCTGGCAACACATTAGTATGGCGGCGGCCGCGGGCGGGTTTATTGCGTCCGAGTCTCGTGCAGCCTTCGCCGGCGGTACAACCTGACGTTTTCTCATCATTTCACTCATTCAACCTTATTATACAAAATAAACAAGTATACGGTCTAAGACTAAATTGCCTTTCTTTTAATTAATCCACTTTAAAAAAGAGATTCTCAGTTTGATTGTATGTATGTATGTATGTTTGTCGTCTATTATCTCGCGTGTGGCTCAACTAATTTTGATACGGTTTTCAGAAAGAATTTGTTACATTTAGGAGAAGATTTTGATATTTTAGCTGATTTAAAAAAAGCAAGAGGTTCTCGTTTTACATTTGGTTTCATTTTCATCTTAAAAAATGTTTAGCTAGTATCTATTTAGGTAAGTATTACGTCCGTCGATGATTTCTGGGGTATTTTATTTAAAGTTCCAACTTGGAATTGAACAGTGTCTCGATTCGAACGAATATTATTAGTTAAAAAAATGTCTACCAATATGAATGATAAGATGGCCTCTTATGTAGTTGTCGAGTGTAACTTCAAGGTCAATACTATTAGCGAATAGTTGTTATATTACATGCTATAGACGTGTAGGCATGTGGCGGCGCCAACTGTATTTCAATCATATTTTCAACTCAAATAAAAATATATTTCTTTTCACTACATCTTCACGCGGGAAACCCCATTTCTGATTTCTATCGCACTTGGAATGAACATCGATTGGTACTAGAAAAGGTCGAATAATAACTATAATAAAGTTGCCAACTGTCCTATTTTCCCTAGATATGTCCTAGTTTTGCTAGTGTCATAGAATGTCCTAGATAAGTTACAGCAGCTTCCTGGGCATTTATGTTTACTTTTGTTTTACATAATATTTTAATTTCTTAATTTTAAATTAATTAATTTTATCCAAAAAGTGTTATGACATAAGGTAATTATATGTACTTATACCTATAACTGTTGTCGGAGCTATCGGCTCTTTCTCGCGTTGTCGCGGATCCGTTACAGATAGGAAAAAATAGATTCGATCTCTGCTATTTCATTATGAACTAGACATCTGTATGGTATGTGGATTATGGATCATGCAGTAAAGAGATTCTACAGAACTCATGTACTGAAACGAGGCACAAAATTCTCCATCGTTGTCATATTATGCTATGTGTAAAATCATTGGTTTCAGAGTTGCGTCGTTATAAAAATAAAATTTATTTATAAAATTATAAATGTCTTCTGATTGAGTGTGGTTTCCACAATATGAAAATGTGGGCAAATGTATTAATAAAACTACTTTCCGCCGAGGTCAGACTCATTTGTAAGTGCTAACAGAATATTACGTATGTTTTTATTTTTGAGTAAAATGTGTACCCTTTTTCCTGTGTGTTTATCCTAGTACGAGGAGGATTATGAATATAGATGGAGCAAGACAAATCTGTAAGCATCGAAATGTGCCACTTAGTTGTCTCCTTCTTTCTCTATTACATGTTGTTACATTTTTAAAGTTTTTCGAATCAGTCAATTTATTTACCCAACTATTCACTTGCGTATCCAAAGCACTGTTTGTTTAATATTACGCAAAAACCTATTTAAAGAAGCAGCAATGGATTATATCGATTCTCTGGAGGTTGGTAACAATGTTTTAAACGATACGATATCTAAAATAAGATTGCATTGTTTTCACATGTTACGAAAACTACATCATGTCGAAACGGTAACCGCACTGAGCTATTGTGGTATTTGCGACACCCGCGCGGAGAACATTCGACGTAAAGTTATGCAAAGCACATGAGGGGAGTTTGAAGTAAAAAGTTAACATGGCGTTGCGTAAAATATTTATGGTCTAAGTATGTGGTAAGCGTCATGCGGCGTTCATAATCTTATGGAAGTCGGTACATGCATTAAGAATGGCCTGGAATGGAGATGTGTTTACAAATTTTGTAAGGTTTTCACTTCAAAATTAGGTCATTCATTCGTTTAATTATTAAACGTACTTATAAAAAGTAGGAGTTAAAAAAAATATCATAATAAATTAATAGTCTAGTCTGTGTTAATCAGAATAGTAGTGATGGTCGGATCGGTATTTACTAAGATTAAGCGGGATGAAACAAAAAAGTTAGAAACTTTTTCTCTACATAAATATTAGGTATAGATTTGAGATTTTGAGAGATTGTGAGAGCACTAGTAAAACGTCCTTTGCCGAAATGTAGATACACTTTATTTAGGAAATCATCTACGTGTAAATTTTATTTTATGGTTATTTCGATGTCATTTAATATTCGGATATCAAGCTTTTACGAGAGTGCTTACTCATTCGACCTATAATCTTATACAAATAAAATAAATGTAGCCGACACGTCATTTGTTTTATTTTAATTGTAAACTCAGAAGACAAGATGTCCGCTGGCACATGCGGATATTATGTCACGCCTTTTTATTCACGTTTACAATCGTTTATAAACGCTCGCTGCTACAGCAACAACGGGCTATTTTGGGGCGCTCTTTAGTCTATGGCACCATGGCGTTTAGTCGAGAAATGGGTCAGTGATAACGACAAGAATTAAAATGGTTTAAGTGTGACGTCATGCCAATTGTGGCTCGAATAAATTAATTAATGGAGGGAGATGGCATGTCGTCATCTTAACTAAGGTTCGGCACATAACCTCTGCCCCCGTCACTTGCACTAGCGTTTATTAGACTACTTATCCCATTAAGGAAGAGTTCTTATTGTCTTGGCTAATTAAGCAGTTCCTTTGGGAATGTAATTTAGTCGCAGGATTTAGAGGCGTCGTTTTTTAAACGTCGAAATGTGGACCAGAGGTAGCGTTTTGTCGTCACGTACCTATCTGATCATCGCCAAATCGCCAACTAATAGCTTGGGTAGATTTGGAATAAATTTTATGTTTAGTATTTAGTACAGAGGGCAAACGAGTAGTTGCCTTTTGACTACTACCGGTCTCCATAGATATCTGCATAAGTTTTTGGCAGATGACTTCCTTCTCTCCTATGGTAGACTTGAAACTTGCGAACCGCACGACAGCTACCTGTCATGCACGCGGACATGCTGTCCCAATTTGGGTTCAGTACCTTACAAATTAGTTACCCAAAGAATATATTTTTAAATACTTTTTTACAATAGCATACGTACTTGCGTGTTTAGTCTCAATTATTTACCATCGCAATAAGAATATTGTGTGTAACAATGGCGCTACGGTTTAATTCACATCATATCATAATCAATAAGTTAAACTTTCTATTTTATCGTGTAATCTAGTTATAGTTCTATTTGTTAACCATTTTCTAATTGTCGCGAATGCGAATAATACAGGTAGTGTATTGAATAAGTTAGTACATAGCTAGCTATAGAGAGGGCGCGGCGAGCGGTCGCGTCTCGTTTACCGCGGGCCGCCGGCTCACTTTGCCTTCGAGCGGCGCACGAGCAACATCGGTGAGTGAGATTGTTTATTCAGTACATGCATTAGCAGAACGATTGTTATATATATTGTAATATTGTGTTTAAACCAGATGCCGATGCGATCGGCCTGTCTGCGGACAGTAGACCAGACTCAGTAATCAGATCAGACCAGATTCAGTTATCAGAACAGAGCAGACTCAGTTATCAGAACAGATCAGATTCAGTAGCGAGGCTCGGGGTGGCTATAGGGGAGGTTGGAGGCCACTGGGGGGTAAAACCCCACTACTAAGTAATTGTTCTACGCAGTAAGAATCAGTAAACACAATATTATAATATATAGCTCAGTTTCAATATCAGTTTATTTCCCAGTAGTTTAGTAGTCAGTTAGATATTCGTCATATTTAAATAGTTCAATGACGACACTAATTGTCCTTTCTGTATTTAAATAAATATCTTTTTTTGAATATAGTAAATGATAGAAACCTGACGATTATGACAGAATATG
>LUGF01039506.1:237032-257067 GCA_001625245.1 Calycopis cecrops
TTCTATTTGTTAACCATTTTCTAATTGTCCTTTCTGTATTTAAATAAATATCTTTTTTTGAATATAGTAAATGATAGAAACCTGACGATTATGACAGAATATGTATTATAATATATATAAAATAAATACCCCTAGTATTACACACCCATCGCATCCCTACTCAGGGCCGATGACAGTGCGGGAATGCACATTTCTCTGCGAAACTAAAAAGAACAAAAAAGGTTAATTACTAGAAGCATCCCTCAGACAAGACAGGTAAATATCAACTGCAATTCTTTAGTAGGTAGAGGTAGTCCAGAAGTATTTTCAGTACTATTATTACTATAACCTCGATTTACCTCATTCATATGTATCTTGCAGCAAATCTTGTACTGCACTCAGTATTTATTCAATATAGATGCGGATGCATCTTCAACGGCAATACTTTAGTAGGTAGAGGTAGTCCAGTAGTTTTTTCAGTATTATAATTACTATACCTCCATTTACCTCATTCATATGTATCTTGCAGTATATCTTGTACTGCACTCAGTATTTATTCAATATAGATGTGGATGCATCTTAAGTACACATCTCAAATATAACCGCGATATCAGATGACTTGTTTTCAAATTCTCAACAACAATTCGTAACAAAGAACACACGTGTGCGACAGAGAGGGGAGATGAAGCGAGATACAATAGGTAGAAGCGATTATCTCGACCAACTTCACACAATGGCGATTCTTTGAAGTGGCTTAGTTTTAACAAACAATAATTATGATAACAGTCTTATTATTGCAATTAAAATGAATTCTCTTCAGCGCAGACCTGTTTAGATGAACTCTTGGAGTTTCTATGAATAGTTCTCTCGTGTTATATTTTTTTTGATCTGAAGTTTTGCTGTGGAAGCGAAGAAGAGCCCCATACAGCTTCATCAGAGTGCTGTGAGTGCCCTTCGGCCGTCAGGAAACGAGACCAGGTTTGGGTCGAAAGGAGGACCGACTCCTCTTCTGCAGATAGGAGAGATGCATTGTGATATGAGAATGTTTGTAATAGCTAATTATACTATTATTACAACTTATCATGGCCTGATGATGATCTCTCTGTTGTCAATCTGTTGTCTTGTATTAAATAGTTCTTGTATAGGTCTAAATTACGTTAATTTGAAAATATTTATTTTATTGTTGAACTGTGCTCCGCAATTTCACCTATGTAATCTACTTCTATTTGCCGTAGCCTGGTTTTTAAATAGTTTATAACCTTCCTTAGATTACGGTCTATTTAAAACTGATAGAAATTTGAAAATTTGACTTGTATTCCCTGAGATAAGAACGGCCAAAACGAATGAACTCTTCATATTTATAACAAAGGTGTTCTTAATGTAGAGGAATTTAAGTTTAGCTTACATGTTAGTAAAATCTCAAAATTGTCAAGTCTCGAACTTTGTCTAAAATAGATACAGAGTTTGTGACATTAGGGCTTCTAGAGTTAGAACGAGTATAGACTAGAGCTAAACGCTCAACATGAGATCTGATAACTATGTAAGTATATTACGACAGAGTGATGGTCTCTTGACAACTCTACTCCAAAATTGGTGTGAATTTAATTATTCAATAACACTTATGACGATATTAATTACAACAATAAATAATCATTATTCTATACTACCTTTTAACACTACGAAGATAAGCTAGTGTCAAGCCGAATTGGAGCTGTATTGGACTGACATAACTGTTGCTACCTCTGGCACACATTATATGTACCACTGTAAAAGTGACAGCTACGCTCTCGCGTTTCATGCGCCTTGCAATCAGTGGCTTATTAGGATGGGCTAAAGGGGGACCACGCAACTGCATAGCCATTAACTGTGCGGATGTAAATGTGCGTCGTCGTAAAACAAAACAAATGTTTAATTAACTTTCATCAACTATAAAAACTCACGAAGTTTTATTGCATGCAACGCTATCGGCTTGTTATAGGTCGAAAGGTCAAACACATCAATCGATTGGAAAGTTGACCTGTGAGAAATAATGTATCAATTCCGAATTATATATTTACAATTTGTCTGTGTACCTGTACATGTTATGAACGCTGACAATGCCCATCTTATTTGTGTCCTGCACTAGATTCAGCGTTTTACTGTCAACTACCTAAGTAATGTTCAAACAGAGGATTTTTCAAAATGCATAAAATAAGTTAGGTAATTTCCTTGCTCTCTCTCCTTATTGAACGCCAAGTGAGAGATTTGGCCAATATTGTTGGCTTGGGACGCCAAGTGAGAGATTTCGGCAATATTGTTGATTTGGGAAGCCAAGTGAAAGATTTCGCCAATATTTTTGACTTGAGACGTCAAGTGAGAGATTTCGCCAATATTGTTGACTTGGACTCATATCATCGCGTTTCGACGACAGCTATGCTGTCGCGTTTTGTGTGGTTTTTGAGTTTCCGATTGCAATCAAGAAAATTCAATTTTTGCGTTATACAGGTTATGCTCACGTCTATTGGCGTTGGTTGGCATCAAGTTCGATAACCTAGTTTTTTAGAGAGGCCAGCTGGTCATTCTTGACTAGTCAAGTTATATCAAGTGGGTTACATAATGAGGTAATACTAATAAATAATAATAGCTATGTCTGATTAACAAAAAATAGTCTACACTATATATGATGAATAAACTAGTGATTGCTTATTCTCCACGCTCATCCTTGCTCCGTGTTAGATGACAGTAACATTAAAGTTGATTATGACGAGGATAACGACATTACTATCTGTAGAAGATTCTTACATTTAAACCCAAATAGTGGGTATTAGTCCGGAATATAGAGCTACATTTTTAACATAACCGACATGTCAAAAATATAGCTCTATATTCTACAAATTAATTAAGATATAAAATACCACTCCAAAACCAGTATTAGCCTCAGTTATGGTTGCCACCTTTTTTGTTGCAAATAAAAGACATGAATAAAGATAGTAAAAAAAGAAAGTATGTAATTGATGCCAAAATAAAGAACATTCGTTTTATCTTTAATAAAATATTTTTTTAATAAGTTTGGAGAAAATAAATGCTACTTTATTTTACTTTTTGCAAGTTTTATTAACGTTATTATCATGTAGTCGTCACTAATGTCTATTTATTTAACTTTATGTAAAATATGTTTTCACTGTTTTCAGACGTTTGCTGCTTGCTTTTACCTTTACAAATTCCATAAAGTGTTCAAAATAATGCAAAATAAAGTAATATCCCGCATTTTATTGTTCACATAAAGTGTGGAGAACACTTAACACTTAACACGTACAATACTTTATTAACAAGTAGGCAACCCTAGCCACAGTCCCCTCCATGCCCTCTCAATAAAACAGGCGATATTACTAACGAGCTAGAACGACATTCTCACAAAATATTTCTAACCATACGATTGCGTCACTTGCCCGCGCTGAAATCGATGTAAATTGCCACTTTAATTTTATAAAATGACTGCGATCAGTGACAATATCTTAGGGTAACTGCTTGGAAAATTGTTCTATGATTCTTTCGAGTTTTAGAGTCGATTATTGATGATTTTGTTGCAACTTATACCTATTTGCTTCATCAAAAACTTTACTGATTCTCGTAATTTGGTTGCACATAGATAAGGTACAGCGAAAATATCAAAAAGCAACGTTTAACTTCAACATTTGAAGTTCCTCTTGAAACTTTAAATACATACCAAAGTAGGAATACCTACTAAAGGATGCACACATATATTATCTTGCAATAGCATCATAATATATGTGTGCATCCTTTGACATATTAAAGAGGATATTACAAAATCATTTCCGTTCCTCTTTTTTTTAAATCAGTGTTTTATTTTAAATTGCACAGATCCTGAAGCATTTCGTATTTATAATGAACCAGCTGCGCCCTGCGGTTTCACCCGCCTAAATTTCGATATCGTGGAAAATCATCCCATGGCATCCCTTAGACATTTTTTCGGGATAAAAACTCCAGTGTTAATCCAAGTTACCCTCTACGTGTGTGCCAAATTTCATGAAAATCGGCTCAGCAGTTTTTGCGTGAAGGAGTAACAAACAAACAAACATACAAACTTTTGCATTTATGAATAAGATATCACATACAGCAATGTACGAATCTCGTGCCCCAATTTAACCTCGAACTGAAAGGGCATTCACAACACAAAAACAGTGTAAAAAAATGTTGTAATGGAAAATGACCAAGTATTTGATGGTGTAATTGATCGTTATCGCCATTATATTATGTGGTACACAATTATTAAGCTAAAACAAAACGCATGGGTGGGGTGATACGGAAGAGTTGAGGTGTGGTAACGGGAAGCGCAGTGATGGCGGCCGGTCATTCACATCGGTCCCTATGCCAGCGAGTGTAACAGCCTGTCCACATGACAAACTGTAAAAATAGCACCAACATATATAGATACATACATGTAGAGATAGCGATATCAGCTCGGGTTTTTCGACAGACTTACAGAAGATTACACTTTATAAACAAAGTGCGAATTGTGATATTTGTTTAGATTAACATACGTTTTATCCATAATATGATAAAACGTGGTGGATTTTTGGTTTTTTGTTGTCGTAATGATCAGCCCCTAGACAATCCGATTTCCTGTTATTGGTATATAATAGACGAGCCTTGCTATCGTCATGTCCAGTTGAGCAAAATAACGTCTTTTCGAGGATATATATTTTTTTTGGTATCTTATCATTGATGAAAATAATCCTATGCTACAATATAAAAGAACAATGAATTATAAATAATACTCTCTAATAAACTCATAATCTTATATAACTACTCTATAAAGTTATGCGGATAACATAAGTTAATAAGGAAAATTGCTCATACATGGTTTGGTTGTGATATAAAGGTTTTAGTAAGTATGTGACATATAAATTTGTAGGTCCGGTCAGCAGTTGGACGATAACACATAAATATCGAATAGAAATACATTTTTTCGACATAAATTATACGATTATAATTTTACCCACAGAGTGTGAATTTATCTTCATAAAATATATGATTAAATAATCAATCGCACACATCATCATGTTTGTTTATCCGAATGCGTCAAAAGAAGAGTAATGTTTCACACTACGTTTTGTAATCTCGGATAGATTATCTTTAAAAACTTTCGCAACCGGGCCGTGTGGGCGTATCGACAAGTAGCCATCAATACAGGCGAGGTTTAGACAGTTGTGCAGATGCTTATAATACGGAAATACGGTCTGTAAACAGTCGGTTTTGTGCGGCCGCCGTGCCATCTGACCCGAATAGTTACCTCACTATAATTTCACTTTGCACGTTTTTAACAAGCCGATGCTGCCGTCTCACAAATGTCGTATATAATTGTCATCTCATTTCTGGGGCATTGGTAAATGTAGTTCTCATCAAACCTCAAAGAGAATGTATAAATGGGACTTTCATAAATTTCATGATAATTAAGTTTATGGGTATATTATACCCGTGCAATTAATAATTACAATATGGTAAAAAGACCAACGCCTCAAAATGCAGTCTTGATTGTAGGTACCTATATTTAAAGACGTAGACTTTGAGGAATATAGAAAAAAAATGTGACCGAAAATAGATAGCGACTGATGTCGTTTTAATAGCTGCTAGTTCGTCAACTTAATTCATAATTTATGTGGTCAGCGGTTTGTGGTAAAAACCTTAAATTTCACTCGAAAAACATTTTTTAAGAGTTGAAAGGTAAGAAAAGAGAAATGCGTTTATATTTTTGAGGTCATTGGGTTTAAAAATACTCACGCGTTTTTCTTTTGTACATGAATTGCATAAAAACATTTTTCTTACGGTTTTCGTTTAGGTTTTATCATTATCATTAGGCATTAATAATCCAATTAATGATTCTACTTGACCGTTACAACAGCGACGATACTGAACAAATTTGGATGAAATTTAGCAACGATTTCAATCTGGAAGAAAATGAAAGTATTTGTTATCCGATCTTGATGTCCTAAATGAAGACAATTCTCCATGAGGAAAGAATTCATCCCAGAAGGCGCAGCTAGTCACAGTATAAACTGTCCATCTATTATTATTGTTATCTTGTTCAAATGCTAGGGTTGTGTCTTTCTGTGGACTTTCAACCATTCTAGTTATGCAAATTGAGCGTCTTTATATACATGATGAATGATTATTGCTTATTATTACATATGTGATTCGCACAACTGAGTGAAAATAATATACAATTTGTGCGATACGAGAAACTGCTGAAAATCACGGACGTCAGGAATTGTCACGTTCCGATCTACAACGACTTACTTTGTTCTGCGGCTCCGAGGTCTCCACGCCTGAACAACGCTACATTATTTCTTATATCGTAAATTAAACATTGTGGATGTGGAGAAAATGTGTTTTGTTCGATGGTGGGATCGGGAAACCTACTGGGATTCTGCAGATAGTAGTGGCTAGTGATCCCATGGCGTAGACATTTTGAAGAAATGGGGCCACTCACCGGGACCACTCATGGTATCACCTTTTAAGCGACGGCTATACTATCACGTTCCATGCAGTTTGTGAGTAGCCGGTGGCCCATTGCAGAGATGAGGTGAAGAGCAGAGCATCTGTAAAATGATATGAGGCCTTCATTACGGAGATGCTGATATCTGATAATTAGGAAGGAAAAAGGTGTAGAGATAGAATAATGACGGAAAATGGTTTTATAAGAGGTAACCTGTAGATTAACCCGCTAAAGTAAGGTAACAATTGAATTTTCGGATTAAAAAAAAAATGTTATTTTTAATTATTTTATCCTTTATCTGTGCTAAATTCCATCTAAATGTGTTCTGTAGTTTTCGCGTCATATAATAACAAACAAATTTTGAAATTTATATTATTAGTCGTGTTATTACTAGCAAAAATAATTAGCCGTACACGGTATAACCACAGTTATTCTAGATGTAAACCGGTTGTTCAAATTAGACGTTTTCATCAAACATTTTTCCATGACGTAAATCAAAACATATTTATTTCATTTAAGTTAAGTCGTCTTGGCTGGGGCGCTTTAGATCAAGAACCTACTGACATCTGCATTAATTGACTAATTATCTGCATGACTACGTGTTAGGTCTAGTGCAAGGTAAGTGCTCTTTTGCACTAGACCTAAAACATCCAACAGTGTGTAGAACAGGAAAAACGTACAATAAAGTTTGTAGAGATGCGCTTAAATAAATTGAATATTTATTAATTTCACGATTTATGCGTGGGTTTTCTTCGATATGCATAATGAAAGAAAAAGTAAATAACTTCAATCGAAAGTTAATAGAATAGGAGACTGTTCCTAATAAGAGCTAGGTCTGATTTTATCTAGACAATATTCGTTATATTGTAAGGGCTACAATTTACAATCTAACCTTCGAAAATTGACTCTATAATTTTTAATGCATATATTATATTAATCACTTATGGTGGTATGAGAAATAAATCAGATAAAAGTTGAATATCCGATTCAAAGATTCTGATTCTGAATCGTATTTGTTGAAGAAGAAACGAAATAATATTTGTGCTAACTCTACATTATATTTTTGTAAATTATTATACTTTTGCTTTCATTGTTTTTTCGTTTCGAACATTTGAAATTCGTTTTGTCGTATCAGTATTCCGTCGCTTTGTCGGAAATCCGGCGACATGTGGGGCGGACGACGTGGTCCCATTGATGGAAGTGGCACGGTCGCATACGCGTGCACGCGCGCCACTTTCACAAGTGCCACACGCGTCACACGTGACATCAATTATTGACCTCCTTCAACCTCGGGCTGCGCTGCACCGGCACCGTTGTCCAAACACTGCGCCGTCAACTCTAACTATTAGAACACGATATCACAGTTTTTATCGGACGTTAGTTTATCTAGTGTGGTTTACGGACGTTTTCAATATGCTATCTGTCGATACATTCTAAGTCTCTTTATGACTGACTGAGACGCTGACTCCCGAGTCACAGGCATAGGCCTAGTGTAGTCAGAGTATTCAATTAAAAAGAAATGTGTGAAAAAAACTAATAACGAATATTATTATTATTTGCCTTTTTTATCATATAGAGGGCAAACGAGCAGGTACTTAGTGACTACCGCCGACCATAGACATCCGCAAAACTAGGTATCTTGCTGACGCGATGCCGCCCTTTAAGAAAAAGGAATGCTCTTTTCTTGAAGATCTCTAAGTAGGGGTTTTATAGTATAAGGGGGTTAATGAGCAATCGGAGCCATTTACATGACTAGTGACGCCCATATACATCCGCATATTGGTTATACAGATGCGTTGCCTACCTTCCTCCTCCCTCCATGGGTTACTGGATATTGGAAATTCGACATGTTATGTCACACACAAAATGGGTCGAAATTCTTTTCTTCAGAAGCCAAATTCATGGATAGAATATTAAATACCGCCGTCAGTGGAACTCCACGCTCGATCAATATTCCATGTTAAAGGCTCGACCAAACTATACGGACCTTGCATATGTTGTCATTAGTGAATACAAAACTGCCATTATCACTCTTTTATTTCTACTTATATAATAGATAAAATGTCTGCTATAACCCTGGCTATTGTTGATAATGTGAGTACATATAGGGAAAGAAGTATATTTATAGACTGCTTTGAAAGAATGCTTATGTGGATATTAGCTCATAATATTTTTTTATAGCGTAGGTAAGGTTTAATGTTGTAATTCCTATTGAAACGTAGGCGTTTTATAAACTGAACAAGTGGGCGGATTTCGATGATACCTATTACTTACATTTTTATTAATCTTGTCCAAGAAGAAAGGTTGTAAGCAAAATATTGCATGGCGACAAACCGACGCCACATCGAAGAAAAGAAAATATGAAAGTCGAAACCATGTTAAGTGGGGCGTGGTTTGATGATCACTGAGTTCCCCTCGTCACTTTTCATTTCGATTCACAATTAATGATCAAAAGTTGGCCAACGACCGGTCGCGCTCGAACATTTTAATACATTTAATGACGAGCTATAAAACACGTGGATACGACCGATGGGACTAGTAATTCGATATGACGCTCACATATTACCGCCTTTGAAGGGAGGGCTTTTTTATGATATAGGGGGCAAACGAGCAGGTGGTTAGTGACTACGGCCGCCCATAGACATCCGCAAAACTGGGTGTCTTGCAGACGCGTTGCCAGCCTTTAAGGAAGAGGAATGCTCTTTTCTTGAAGATCTGTAAGTCGTATCGGATCGGAAATACGGCTATCACGTTTCGGTTGGTTTATGAGTTGTGGCTCACTGGGAGATAGGAGAAATGGGGGTGATTGTATATAACTGTGCGGATATTAATAGGCGCCGATTTGCTCCGATTGGTCTCGCAACTGTCTGTAACATTTGCGTGTAAAATACGGTACTCGCATAACTTTTTTTCAATTCAACGACAGCTAAAATTTCAGTGTTTATGGACTTAGTATTAGGAACTAGGAAGTGTGCTGTGTAATTCGTGTAGAATTTACCGTAAGGCAGACCTTTTTGTTTTTTTCATTGAATCAATGCATTTTTATGTTATACTTGCTGTACCCTGCGTGCGTTACCATCTGTCTATTTGGCCGTACCAAGGCAGAAACCCTTGTGGGCTCTTTGGGACTCAATAACAAGTATGCTAAAGATCATCACATGAGCTAATACATAGTTTGCAGACATGAAGAACAAACAGAAAACATTCATTTTAGATAGATATATGACTGTACTCTATGTCTATATCTCTGTGAAATTCAGAAGTCTTTGCTTGGAAAAGTTGCTAACGTACCTAAATAATTCATATACATATATCAATTTTAAATTCATAACCCGTAGCTAGCAAATATTCAGCATTAAATGGCCCAATGTTTATGGCGCAGCGATACCGTATTTATCGCGAACAAATTGATGTAACTTTCACTATGAATATAATATAAATAACCTATATTTAGGTCACTAAAGATAATACGGTTTTGAATTATGTGGCCATTGTCATGTATAAGTAAAACAACTCAAAAGGTATCGATTTATTAATTATTTTTGTTTTGCTTATTCTCTCTCATTTTAATGTACTATTTTGATATTTTGACAAAGTCGCAGACCAAGTCGAAGTATCGGCTAGTGATGATACTATGTATGTAATGAGTGATTTGAACATAAAAAGGCAGGTGTTGCGACAGCTCACTGATCGCTGTTCGCATGTAGAACCGGTTGGTGTTGTCTGACCTGCACTCGTGTGCTGCTGTGCTGTGCAGCTGCGCGTCTGTGTGCAGGAAGATAAACATTTGCCTTACACCGTTGTTAGAGCCGCTAGTGGGACTCACGTACCGCTAGGCGCTACGTTATATTTGCAACCCGTTTTAGATAAATAATTAAATACTTTAGTTATACTTTATTGCAAGTTGCAACTATAATGTAATTTCGTCACGATTTGCTATGAGTACATTGCAGTTTTTAGACGTATTGAAAAATTGTCTATTATTTTATGATATTTATTATAGCCAAGAAATGAAGAATTGTTATTTAGGTTATTACACGAAAAAATATTACGGAACAGTGCAGAGTGTAAAAAATACATTCCGGTCCCCTCCAACATGCGGCTAGTTATAGATGCGGCCCCCGCAAGGATAACTTCTAGTAGTTTGTAGAATTAGTTGTTTCTGTGACTGTATCACAATAACTATAATATAATTTGCGTTTGTTTGTAACCGAATTAAGCGAATTGCATATTCAAAATGGCGCAGATCGTTGCTGTTAGCACTAAATTATGTTACTTGTTATGCTAGTTTAGTGTCCTAAGGCGATTAGAAACTCCTTTCTCTATATATCCTCCTCTATCCTATATATCCTATCCTCTATCCTTTAAATCTAGTTTCTTTATCAAGGGGCAGCTGAACATAATTCTCCACTATTCTTATTTCTTACATAGTAAGTGGTAAAACATGCTCAGCTGTAGGACTCAGGAAATGGTCCTTGTAAAACTTACACAGTCGTGCTATAATACTTGTAAATGTAATGTAAAGTAATAATATTTTTTATACACATCCAATGATCATGTTTCAGTGAAGGTTATGTTATATTAATTTGGCTTACTCATTATCATTTAAACTTGCTACGTGTGCATTGTTTTCTGTGATGACAATCAGGGCTATGTAATCCAATTGATTTATCCACGTATGGCTTGACTGCATGGCCTTGCCCATTAGTCACTCAAAAACAGCCTCGCATCGTTTTTTGTCAATCTGATTACGCTATGAAACAGATCGCAACCGTCTTTACGAACTCATTTAGCACGTGGGCTGATGCTCGGCATTTTTATCATATCCCTGGGCCAGTATCCGGGTCAGGGGTAATTGGTACATACGCCTCCACCGCCTCCACGTAGTGTTACTGTGGACCAAATTCATGGGTTTTCATCATATCATCTAGATTAAAATATTCCACTATTTTGTGATTCATTTCCGAGGTTGGTGTGATTAATCTTGTCCTGTCATCTTGAGTCGTAATCGATATCTTATCGACAGTAATCTTACGATAAAAAGAGCGACAAATGAGTGTCGAACCAGCCAGAGTACGACTGCACAATGTCACTAACTTTACATGCTCTTGTTTACTCAATAGTTTAAAAGCAGCAAATTATTCTGAATGTCGTCGATTGACCGATGGTGCCACGATAGACATACTACAAGTCCCCACGTGTAGCCGGTGAGCTCAATACATCAAAATTTAGAAATCTTTAAGACACATATTACGTCCCGTGCCTCCGCAACTCACCAGCTTGTCTAATTCGACCTCTTGTAGCTTCTATTGACCATATGTCAAAATGCAACATAATTTAAAAAAAAATGTCTTGTTCATAATATATGTAGCAAGGTTATTCTAGTGGTTTACGGGAACTAACGATTGAACCTTTCATTTCCTCCCCCATAAAGCTGACTTCACTCCGGGGCCCTTTAATATGTAGGTATATCAAGTCGCCTCCATCGTACACAAACGTCTGTAGCTTTTTTTTTTCAAAAAACATGATACTTACATTGAGTCTCGTATGTAATGTGTTTAGACTAAAATATACAATAGGTAGTGAACATGAGGAAAATAATGTAGGATTATTAAATATTATGTAGCATAAAACTTCATGCAGAAGGATTTATACGTTGAACGTATAACTAGGTCTAGTAAACTAACCTATAGTTTCAAAGAATGATGCATATATCATATAACGATGATGATTACTATGAATAGGTCTCAAATTATCGACGTTTTGACCTCGGTTTGTAATGCAAATTGTTTTTAGCACTAGCACTGACATTGAATATTGTACGTGTAATTTAATTCCATAGCACCGCAGTCAAAATAACATAAAAAATGTCTGTGACACATGAGTACTGAACATGTGTGCTCGATGTGAAGGACAAAAAGTTGCTGACTTGTGACACATTTGTTGTCCGATACCGCACACCTGTACCGATATCGACCGGCCTGGGCTTGTCGTTTCAATTACCGTTTTCGTAGTATTCGCTATCGGAATTTATGGTTCCTATAATTTACTTATTGAATCACTATCACTATCAGCGAGTTCTTACGCTGAACGGATCTGACTCAAGGTGACGACCTGATGATCGCTGGCAACAGTGAGCGTTACCTTGTCCACTACAAGGCCATTTGACTTCTTGAACGTGTATTTTGCTTTTCATCAAAATCCATTTCTAGATTCTAAAACGAGGAAAATTTAAACGTTACTGGAGTGTATTTTGAGCTCACGCGACCGCATGGACTATCAAAAGATTTTATTATAATACTTTGAACCTCAACCAAAGCTATTTAGATACACTCTATCACGTTTTAAACATAAAAAATGGATGCTATTTAAAGATTAATTTATTCACTCAGGATTATAATAAAGGTTTATTGTTATAACTCAGTAATAAAATTATACACTGTTAACATATTTTGGATACGTTCTGCTGAGAAGATCTCGGGTAAACACATTCAAAATGCGTTAATATTTTTTAATTCTTAATTTCTTTTGCCGATGTTGTTTATAGGTTTACCAATATCGATTTTAAAGAATAGTTCGATATTATTCATTTAGTTGTCTTTTATACTTAACAACATTGTGTGTTTCGACAAATGTGTGGTCGAAAATTTCACTTCTGATCCTATCAATACAAGCTCAGTACACATGGCTCATGAACTCAGACAAGGCCGCTCGGCACTTGATAGTGTTCTTTGTAGAGCAGCTTAGTGTTTTTTAGATTATAATAGCCAAACTAAATTTTTTTTGGCATCCGTTATCATCTTGGATTCAATTATTATAGTAAGAGGTACTGCCACGCTGCATGCATGTATGCAACCGAATCGGATCAGAAGATCCGGGTAGTCGGTGGCCAATAGAGGGAGGAGGATGAAAGAAGGCACCGTATCGGCATAACCTCTATGGTTCTGTGAACTGGTCATGTGCCCCCTTATATAATAAAAAAGAACCCAAATATAATTTTTTTCCCGAAATTCACTTATAAGAGAGAATTTTGTTTCCTTCCAGATTTTGGGTATACTGTGTATGGCCCTGGGGACGCCGTGGGCGTCGTCGTGGTACGTGTTCGTGGCAGTGACCGCCTTCATCACCACGCTCATGTGGAGCTTGGTGTACCTGTTCGGAGTGAGGGAGGCTCTCAAGATACCCATCAACTGGATTTTGTCAGTGAGTATTCTTCATTATTTACATTTGTTCCGACCAACAGAATCTTCGTTCTGTCAAATAGATATTTACTGACGTGAATAGTTCAGAAATAAAGTTGGTCATCGTTAAGATTTTCAGGCTCCAAATGCTGAAGAGGCAATGTGCTGATAACAAACTTAAGAGCACAAATAGCAGATTGTTCTTCTGAGATTATATGACAACTACGATTCTCTGAACGAAATGTTCCGACTATTTCACTGAAATAATGAATACCGTTTTTGATTACGATGAGATTGAATCAATCCTCCTCTAGATAAGACATATGATGGTGATGATGCTGACAGCGCAGATAAGCATCATATATACTGTAGATTTAATTAGTGACACATAATATGGGTACTGTAGTACCGCTGCGGACGGCTCTCGGGGCGTAGCCAGCTCTTGCAGCAATAATTCCTATATCTGTCTGTTGGGGCCTCTTCTAGATCTACGTACTCGTAGGAAAACGCCTTTATTCTTCGTATAAGTTTATTATATTCAATATATCATAATCGATACAATTATTATAGCCCTGGCTACTAGCTCACATTCTTGTATTACTGTATGGTTAGCGCCCAAAGGCGTCTAGCGGAATGAGAAAATCTTATGTTGTCAAAACTAGACAGTTTCCGAATTCATTCTATCTTCTTAAGTTTGAATATATATGTTTTTTATTAAAAATATAACCCTTTCAGAGGTTCTATGCTTCTTCGGCCAATGAGGTTCTATGCCTACGTTACAGTGCCAACTTCTGTCGTCGTATCCATCGTGTATTCTGATTTCTGCGACCATCTTACAAGCTATTTCAAAGGATTTTTTTCATATTTCAGGAGTTCATCAGTACGTGTATAGAAACACTCTTCTACTTCATCGCCTTTATCGTGATGTTCACGTCATCGTACGGCAACTATGGCCGCAACATCGCAGCTGCTGTGAGTATTGAACAAGTTTCATATCTACTATTTATGATTTGACAAGGGTTCAAAGTTCACATTTATGAAAAGAATACCGACCGACCCGACAGATGTTGTCTTGTCATTATTGGAAAATTGATATCAACTTTAAGTGGAGATACCGGCTGCAGCATCATATATATTGATAAATTATATAGCTTATATGTTACCGAAGACTAATAGCTATATAACAAAAAAGTTTTATCAAAATCCGTTCAGAAGTTTTTGCGTGAAAGCTGCACAACAGACGACACAAAAATCTTTTACAGTTTTATTATATGTATTTTTATATTATTTATTTAATAAATTGCTCTCAGTCGTAATTTGATTTTGATCAATCTTTTTGAACTTCGAGACTAATGATTGCTTCTTAAAAGCAGGGTTCGAAAATATCCGATAAATATCAAGTTTGATACATATTCATTTTGTATGAAAATTGAAAGTCATGTTATTATATTATGATTAAAAAAAATTAAATGGTTTAAAAAAAACTAAAATATTTTTAATGGTTTATTTATACTTAAAATTTTTAATTTTTACTTAAAATCAGACAAATGAAACGAAAATATAAAATGTTCTTCTAGATCAGGCAAAATAAACTAAAAAAATCAAATATTGATATAAGTATATCACAAAAACTCATTGGATATCGGATATGTATCCGATATATTATGTCATGATAATTAGCCATTGATATATATCCTTCGAACCCTGCTTAAAAGTGGCCATGATTTAAATTTAACAGAAATAAAGTTGATGTAATATTTAGAATATTTTTCGAAGCTGTTCTGGTCAAAACAGTTTTAAATCAAAACAACAAGCTGGAGTACCTAAATCTCCAAGTGTGAAGGATTAGAGACATATTTGTAAATACGTTTTAACCTTCAAAGGTAATAGAGAACATATTATATAACGTTCATAAAGCTTTAAACTTTTCCGTTTGTCGTTCCACATCTTAATAAAATTTGCGTATAATATTATGTGAACTAGAACGTTTCGTCATCACAATAACATTCGGCCGCCATTGTTCGCCCGAACCGATATTGAAATGTGCCACTGGATATTCCAGGTGTTCGGTATCTTCAACACCCTCGCCTACGCCGCCAGCTCGTTCCTGCTCTACAAGGACCACAAGAGCGCCGCGCCCGCCACGGCGTGAACACACACACACACGAACAGAATCATTTTATCTACAAACTCATTTATCTCTCAGTCATTTATAATTTTTTATAAATTTTTATTCTAAATGAAAACTTAAATGTACCATTTAATTAACTTAAATTGTTACGTTTTGTAAATTTTATGAGACGAGATGGTTAACTTTGTATAATTTCTTTTTAAATGAAAGGCCATAGACTGTATAGATAAGTCTCATAGACAATAGTTATAGATAGTGCCCGCGTACTGTCCATTATTTATTTTATTGATTGTTCTAAGATTGTTCTTAGTGTGACTGTTCAGTTCTAGTTATATTTGGGTTATGTTTGTGGTCAGTTATATCATTTAATTGTGTAGAAATAACGGTAACGAATTATCTCTAATAAAGTGTACGTTTTATATTAGCACTAAAGCACATCTAGAAACCCTCGTATAAGTTGCGTCCATAACGTATAAGTTAAAGTTATAAGTTACAATATAGGACGTGCAACCTAGCTTTGAGTTTGTGACCTAAATTAAAAATATAATTACTATATTTTAATTTTATCAAAATGCCTTTAATAACATAATTCATATATTATTTTTACGGTTGTGAAGTAAACAAATGCAAGTTGTTTTTAAATTAAATACCATTGTATTATAATAGTTAAAAGGTTTCTTTTTAACTAAATACTAGTGTAAACGCTAGCGAGGTAATGCCTGTTGTATTTTAATGAAACAGACAAAGAGTCCATGAGTTGCTGCAAACTAAATGATATATTTTATTAAACACGTGGGAATTAATACACAATAGCTTAATTAAACTAATTTGTATAAAGTTTATAAAATACATGTTAACATTTTCTTTGTATTCATTTATTCTACTGCTAGTAGAGTCTAAGCCCTTTTTGTCAATCAAATGTTTTACCTCCAAATCCAAATCCAAAAAGTTTTTATTCGAAATAGAATTACAGGAATTACTTTTTGAACGTCAAAAATAAAATCTACCAACGGTTCAACTCTAGCCCTGTCCTGAGAAGAACCGGCGAAACAAACTCAGCGGGCCTCATGTTGTGATATGTAAAAGTAAGAAATATAAAAATACAAATACATTTGCATATTATTAATGATAACTAGTAGTTTAATAAAAGATTGACGTTTGTTAAACAAAAGTTTCAAAAAAAAAGTTTTTATTTCGAATGTGCATAGGTGCACAGTTAGACACCAAAGAGTATCATAATTATTTATTCACTTTATTTAGAAGGCATAAGTTAATTTGGTCGCTCGCTGCCGGTGAGTACTCCATACGTAAAACAAATTACGCTACAAAATCTCCTTCCTCCTCTGTCACAGACTGCTCCAGTAACCGGTTTGAGTTATTGTAACCGCTGCTCTGCCTATGTGCGTAGGCAGTCATTTGAATTCGAACTATACAAATGTATACCTAATCGCTCCGAGTCCAGTATTACCAAATACTTATTATCATTTGTGTTAAGGATATCCTCTGAGTAACACTTGATACTGTTCAAATTGATGAAAATATAAACTGACATGTTTTTATTATGATTCCAGTGTACTAAAAGAGATGATAGAACCCTCTAGATATCTATATTTACAAGGTGTCTAGAATCATTTTATAATTTTTCCATTATTAGTGCAGGCGTTATAGGAAGATGAGTATGTAAAGTGCGAGAACCGCATTTTGTAGATCGTTATTAACTCGGAAAAGACTGCAGATTAGGATTCTATATATTATTATGAAGTTGGCCAGAGGCTTATTGGTCAAATTTCTCTCTTAATTTAACTCCTTTCGATATCATATGAATGGATAGTTGCTATGGAACCATTTTATGGTTGTTTTAGTAACAATATCTATAATTTATTCTATTAATAAGAATATACCTAGTCTAGCCATAAATACTGTTACAAAGAAAAAATAATAATTGCAAATAACATTTATTAGTTTTACAATGTAGTAGTTAGTTTAATACACAAATATCAAACAATTAATTCTTTATATTTTTAATATATTAATTATATTTTTAAAAATATAAAAAGCTTATTCGGAGTGGTCTCCATTAGCTGCTATACAGTCCTTTAAACGTTGAGACCAGTTAAATATCAATTGCACGCAAGCACGCACTCTTTCCATGGGGAAATCTTTCACTTCTAATCGTATGGATTGTTTTAGAGACTCCAAATTGTCATGGGGTTTAGAGCAAGCTGTACTATTTAAAACTGACCATAAATCATAACTAAGACCTAGGACTAGACGACGGCCAGTCTTCAGCTCTGATGAAGTCCGAGACGTTAGCTTCCAACTAAGACTGCGTGGACCGAGCTTTATGACCCGGCGCCGAGTCTAGATGGAAGGACCATACTCCCTTATGGAGCATGGTATTATTATGGGGCTTAACTATCTTCTCAAGTATCTTGATCTTGGTATCTTGGTACACTTGTGCCGATGTTTTGATACCATTTTCACAAAAATATGGCTCAGTCACTCCTTCTAAGCTAACACCCCACCAAACCTGTTGTATTCTGTCGACTAATTGGGAAGCTTCCTTAGAGCTTTGAGCATAAATACGGTCATTTTGTTTATTAAAATTTTGCTCAATTGTAAAAATGTTCTCTTCCGTAAACAAAACTTTTCTGTGACCTCCCTTTGCGTACCGCTTCAATAGTTGTTTCGATTTTATCACTCTATTCATCTTTAATTTATCAGTTAAAAAATTACCAGTGCGTCTCTTATAGGCTGCAAATCCTAAGTCATCTCCTAAAATACGCGACATGGTTCTAGGTGCTATCCTTATTTCCCGAGATAAAATCTTTTGCTTCCGACAAGATTTCTTCGAATTAATTCCTTTATAGCTTTGACCACCGTTTTCGTACTAACACTACGTGGACGGCCAGATCTTTCTCTGTCACAAACAGAGGAAGTCTCATTGTAACTATTAATAGCCCGGTACACAAACATTTGACTAATACCAAGTGTACAGAGAGTTTTAAAAATAGCATTTTACTCCATACCTATTTTGAGTAATGCAATCACAGCGATTCTGTTCTCTTTATCATCCCATACCATTTGTACAGTATTTACGGCCAGACTAAGTATATAATATTAAAAACGATTTGCTGCCATTGTTCCATAAGCACTTGAACAAAATCGGCTAATGCTGTTAAGATATTATGAAATAAAAGTAGACAAACAATGGTTATAAAATTAATACATTGTATAATGCAAGCTCGAGAATCCCTGTTAGACCCCAGGACTACTTCAGCAATTCACAGTTTTCTTTCGGCAGTTTGGTCATAGTGCCGTGTACTGGGGAATCTACCAAACATCAAGTTCTCTTTATGTGTGACAAATTGGTCACAACGAGCAACCACCTCCCAGTCCCGCAGTTGACGCTGATATAAAGCGGGAATTGTCGTGTTTCGTCTAAACAGCGAGAGTTCTACGGTAGTATACTTAATCTCATCATCATCATCATCATCTTAGCCACAGGACGTCCACTGCTGAACATAGGCCTCCCCCATAGATTTCCAAATCGACCGATCAGACGCAAACTGCATCCATCGGCTCCCCGCAGCCTTCCTCAGGTCGTCTGACCATCTAGTGGGGGGACGCCCTATGCTGCGCTTTCCGTGACGTGGTCTCCACTCCAGAACCTTTCTGTCCCAACGGCCATCGGTTCTTCGTGCTATGTGCCCCGCCCACTGCCACTTTAACTTGCTAATCCG
The DNA here is from genome assembly GCA_001625245.1 of Calycopis cecrops. Classification (NCBI taxonomy): domain Eukaryota; kingdom Metazoa; phylum Arthropoda; class Insecta; order Lepidoptera; family Lycaenidae; genus Calycopis; species Calycopis cecrops. The sequence goes on from LUGF01039506.1 coordinate 256,563, forward strand.
TTGGGCGATATCGTCGACTTTAGTTCGTCTGCGGATCTCCTCATTTCTGATTCGATCACGCAGAGAAATGCCGAGCATCGCCCTCTCCATAGCTCGTTGAGCGACCTTGAGCTTTCTTATGAGGCCCATAGTTAAGGACCACGCACCACCACCTTTGACTTTAAGCACTGAGGTATTTTGGACTAGAATACGCTGCGTAGTTTCCCGAACGCTGCCCAGCCGAGTTGGATTCGTCGATTAACCTCTTTCTCAAAGTTGGACCTACCTAGCCGGACTACTTGTCCAAGGTAGATATATTCGTCAACAACTTCGAGAACGGAGTTCCCAACAGAGATTTCGGTGGGTGGACAACATGGACATTAGCCATGATTTTTGTCTTGTCCATGTGCATTTTAAGACCCACTTGTTGGGAAAATTCGTTGAGGTTAGAGAGCATTATACCTAGGCCTTCCATTTTCTCCGCCAGGACCACAATATCGTCGGCAAATCGAAGGTGAGTGATGTT
>LUGF01039506.1:263833-280036 GCA_001625245.1 Calycopis cecrops
CTGTGTTAGAGCGAGAGAGAGAGAGAGAGTGGTGAGAGAGCCTTATTTCAAAATCTTAACAGCGCACGTTCGCTCCTGATTGGCCCTGCGCGCACTGCAGCTGCGCTCTCATTGGTTCAATGCCAGCTTGCAAAGGATTTGTGAGAAAGAGACAAAGCTCTACAAAAAAATGAAAGCAAAAATGAACGCCACAGACAACGAATAATCTACTGTTTAGTAGAAATTTAAAAGTAAAGTCATGTGATTTTTTCACATATTTCAACATTGAAGCTAGTATTTTATTAACATTGAATTATAAAAAGTATATATTTACGCGCCGCAATTTTTGCAATCAAATTAAAGTATTTATTAAAAAGAACATTACATTTTAAATCGTCGGTAAAGCAGTCGTCGCCTCGTCGGTCAAACAGTCGTCGGTCCAACAACAAATGGGGCAATACGCGTGAATTTAATGTTTCGCAATGTTTGATTAATTGATTAATTGCATTAGTGAAGATAAAGTAGTGTATGCAACTGCATATAACACGGGTATTAAAACACTCGTGAGGTACTATTTTGAAACTCGCTTTCGCTCGTTTCAAAAATTCACACTCGTGTTTTAATACCCTTCTTTATATGACAGTTGCATAAACTACTATTAATACACAAATATAAAACAATAAAAAATATAAAAAGCTTATTCGGAGTGGTCTCCATTAGCTGCTATACAGTCGTTTAAACGTTGAGACTAGTTAGATATTAATTGCACGCAAGCACGCACTCTTTCCATGTGGAAAATTTTCACTGCTAAACGTATGGATTGTTTTAGAGACTCCAAATTATCATGGCGTTAAGAGTAAGCTGTACTATTTAAAACTGACCATAAATCATAACTAAGACCTAGGACTAAACGACGGCCAGTCTTCAGCTCTTATAAAGTCCGATACGTTAGCTTCCAACTTAGGGTCAACTCACACCAAAAGCGCGGCGAAGGGCAGCGAAGCGGAACGCAGTTTATGAGTTGACCCTAAGACTGCGTGGACCGAGCTTTATGACCCGGCGCCGAGTCTAGCTGGAAGGACTTGGTTATTGAGCTTGGTATTATTAAGGGGCTTAACTATCTTCTCAAAAATGGTATCTTGGTACACTTGTGCCGATGTTCTGATACCTTTTTCAGAAAAATATGGCTCAGTCACTCCTTAGCTAACACCCCACCAAACCTGTTGTACTCTGTCGACTAATTGGGAAGCTTCCTTAGAGCTTTGAGTATAAATACTGTCATTTTGTTTATTAAAATGTTGCTCAATTGTAAAAAAATTCTCTTCCGTAAACAAAACTTTTCTGTGACCTCCTTTTGCGTACCGCTTTACTAGTCGTTTCAATTTTATCACTCTATTCATCTTTAATTTATCAGTTAAGAAATGACCAGTGCGTCTCTTATATGCTGCAAATCCTAAGTCATCTCCTAAAATACGCGACATGGTTCTAGGTGCTATCCTTATTTCCCGAGATAAAATCTTTTGCTTCCGACAAGATTTCTTCGAATTCTTTCCTTTATTGCTTTGACCACCTTTTTCGTACGAACACTACGTGGACGGCCAGATCTTCCTCTGTCACAAACAGAGGAAGTCTCATTGTACCTATTCATAGTCCGGTATAGAAACATTTGACTAATACCAAGTGTACGGAGAGTTTTAAAAATTGTATTTTGCTCCATACCTATTTTGTGTAATGTAATCATGGCGATTCTTTTCTCTTTATCATCTCAATTCATTTTAATATCGCAAAATATTGTACAATGCGACAAAATGAGAAAACACAATGAATAATCGTATACAAAATGACAGATTCCAAATTAAAATGTAATATTTTTTATTTTAAATTATAACAGTATTTATGGCTATGTATATAATAATAAAAATGATGTGCTACCATTGTTCCATAAGCATTTTAATAAAATCGGCTAACGCTGTTAAGATAGTATGAAATAAAAGTAGGCAAACAATGGTTATAAAATTAATACATTGAATAATGCAAGCTCGAGAATCCCTGTTACACCCCAGGACTACTTCAGCAATTCACAGTTTTCTTTCGGCAGTTTGGCCATAGTGCCGTGAACTGGGGACTCTACCAAACATCAAGATATCTTGTGTGTCAAATTGGTCACAACGAGCGACTACCTCCCAGTCCCGCAGTCGATGCTGATATAAAGCGGGAATTGTCGTGTTTCGTCTAAACAGTGAGAGTTCTAAGGTAGTATACTTGATCTAAGGTTCTTGATATATATTGATGTCAGCACAAACGAATGAAGGTAAAAACGCCGCGCATCAATGTACGTGGATATCCAGCCTCCCTCGCTTACCATTGGAAGAAATGTCTTTACGCTAAATAAGTAATAGATTAGTTCATTCTCACAGCGCGCAGCGGGAGGTCTATGATAACTGCAATACATTTTTCTTTACCTTTCAATTTGCTCTTACATTCATTTCATAGGTAAAAAATTTTAGTAAGAGCGTGCCACTACACGCTGCATAAATACATGCAGCCGAATTGGGGCGGCACGACCTGGGAGGTACCTCCCGCTTGTACGATACCGGCGTAAAATGGCAGCTGTGCTGTCGCGTTTTGTGTGATATGTATGTAGCTAGTGGTCCATGGAGGAAAGAGGAGGATTATTCTTATTCTATAAAAAATGTCGAATGGAAGTTAAGGTCAAAATGTCTTGTCTGGAATTTACAAGCGGTATTTTCTGGCTTTTAGTTTCCTCCGAAGAGGACTACAACAAAGTGATGTTTGCAGATGCTTTTCAAATTAAAAAAATACGTTCTTACGAAAGAACAAAGGATTACTCACAACATATGAGTTGGCAAACGAGCAGTGGGAGCATTTGTATGATTACCCACGCTCATAGACATCGGCGTGAATGAATGAGGATGTGAGTTTGTCTTCGGCCTTTCTTCCAATGGACATTGGAAATTTACAAATCGTAAGAAATGAAACAGCACAGCTGTCAATTTTAGGTAGTGTTATGGGAGCGGTAGGTATTCCGGTAGTAGCATGCCACTACCTCTTACTAAATTGTTTCTGCTCTATATAAGACTCTTCAAAGTTATGGCACAGTAGATAAACGTATGCATAAGTCTGTTCAACCATAGTTTACTATCGACTTCAAATCCCGGACCGGGCTAAAAAAAAATGTTGTGATTTTTCATTATCTTATAACAGTCCGAGGTTAGGAAGATGGCGGTGCTTACACCGCTGTACCTCGAAGAGCACGTTAGGCGTCACTCCTGCGACTCATTTCGTTCCGGTCGTGTCAGACTGCTGTCCCTTCGTAGTTGGAGAATGGTGGAACAGAGAGTGCGCTTGTGTCTACACACACTTGTGAGCTATGAGATGTCCTGCGCAGATCGTCACGATAAAAATGGCTGCTCTAAAATCGAAATGCTTGACGTTGCGTTGCCGTGAGCTCGGGCCGCCACTACCAAGGCAGTTGCTCTAATCGTCAAAACGGATTGGGTAAAAGAGAGAAGCGCATCTCCAAATATTATGGTTGAAGGGGTGTCTATGGGCGCCTTATCATTATGAGATCCTTATAAAATAAAAGTGTATAAATCTTCCTTCCCCTGGCCTTGAGTTTAAATAAACTTCAGTAATTTATGGATAATTGAAGCGTTTTTCCTTAACCATCGAGTGTTAACAGAATTTCGTTTTTCCTGTAAACTATTTTTGTATTCATGTGAGTATAGGCACAATATCCTGTTTATTTCCTACTATATATCCTGGATACATTATTATTTAAACTTATTCAAACAAATATAATGTGTATTTCCTGATGTAAGTATGTTTCTTACATTTAATTTCGATAACTTTGCCCCTCGAGGATAGTTTTCATTAGTTAAATTTCTATGAAACCTCGAGCTTTAGGCTTATTTAAGACTCCTTCTTAGTATAGTAGTTAGGATGTACAACCATATATCGTAAGGGTTTTGGTTCGATTTTCTGATCGGACAAAAAGTATATCTATTAGGATTTCTGAATTTCTAATAACAGCTTAAAATCGGAAAGTTTTTTGACTATGTACACTATGGACAGGGTGACAGTATTAAATGATAAAACTGAATTAAACGTAACACTATACTGTAGCAAAACCGAGTGGTGACTGCTGCTTTCTGTCTTAAACAAGGTTGATAAAAGCGAGAGGCATTAAATGTAACCACATATTTAGTGTATCATTTCCAGGCTACACAATAAAAATCAGATCAATCGGAGCAATACTTTAGCCACAGGAATTTTTTAAAGTTTTTTTTAATTTCGTCACGCTGTACGCCAGCTGATCGTCGACTATGAGCGGCCGGGGTCGTTCAACCCGTGCGAGGTTGTAAGCGCATGATTACATTTTTTTCGTTATTTAACTTGTTTGAAAAAAGTATTTTCGTATACTTGTCGTAAACTTTTTTATAATAGTTTCGAATTAGGTAACTGTAGGCACTTATAGACCACGTACTTATAGTATATGTGGTTTAATTTAATGCCTCTCGCTTTTATCAACCTTGTATACTAGTGCACATAATAATTACAACAGCATTATTAATTATTATACATATACTTTGATGTCATACTTATGTTTACGGTACTACTAGGACCGTTAGAACTGTCCAGTGAAGGTACCGAATACAGTACACGCTCCGTGAGTCCCTCACTTCCGTGTTCCCCTAAATGGTTTTTTTTTTTAGGTAGACTCTACGCTAACAGGCTGAAGGGCGAAGGCCCAGTGCAGCTTCATCTGTATGAGAGGCGAGTGCCCTAAGGTAGCTCGAGCCTCTGTATGTATGGTCGATGGGGGTGCGGGCCCTAAATGGTACACTCATCTTTTATATGCACTGGGTGCAATGCAGATTTGCGAGCGTGTACATTGTCTTGTTCATACATATTGCCTAATATGCCTATATGCAAGCAAAATTATTAAAATTAGTAATTTGTATTAATTTAAGACAAAATGTTGATGAAAATGCAAAAAATTGCAATTTGATGTCATTAAAAACATTGTATGGGAACAGTTAAGGTGCTAAGACTAATGATGCGACTCGAGTAAGAATTTGCGACTCGAGTCACTTGAGTAAGATTGTTCCCTCACTCGAGTTATACTCGAGTAAAAATGTCACTCGAGCGACGAGTTCACTCGGTCAACTCGGTGCGCTGAGTTTACTCGGTGACTCGAGTTCACTCGGTAACTCGAGTACAAGTTCACTCGAGTAGGATTTTTTTTGACTCGACTCGAGTGACTCGAGTAAAAACATGACTCGAGTCGCATCACTAGTTAAGACATCCCTCCAGCGTTCGATTCCTCTCTTTGTGTGCACAGCCACAAGTGCACACTCTACTCCAATATTTCCGTATACCGATGGAACGGTAGTTGATTAGTTTCTGTCAACCCTATTAATACACATAGTAAATCTTTACTCCAAGTATTAAACTAAAACATTTCGAATTCCTTATTAATGAGCAATAACGACCAAGCTGGCGCAGTGGTACAGGGCTCGGATAAGTGGAGCATGTTGCGCCAAGGGTCGCGGGTCCGAACACGGCCTTGGTAATGAATGTTTATTTATGTATTTATATGTATTTCTATAATAAAAATCTTAAGTATATGAAATTTCTTTAATTTATAAAAACATATTAAATATTATATATTCCGTTGTCTAGTACCCGTAACACTAGTCCTTACGGTACTTAGCACTGGGCTAGGCTAACGTATTATGATATGGCCACAGATATTATTATTATTGTTATTGACGAATTTGACAGATTAGATATTTTTTAAATGACCAGTAATTACGCTTTAATTGAATTTGCATGACATTTATTTCAAGCCCATCCTTTCTACCCATTTATATACCGTCTGTGAAGATTTACAGCGAGACTTTATAATAACTTCAATATTTGTCGTAGCTCAATGGTGAAGTATATAAACTGGGAGATGATGTCAGCGGCCTTTACCTAAATGGTACGACATAGTATGGGTGACTCAATTACTCCGAAACTCTGACCGTGATAAATACGAGGCTTCAAACAAGAATCAATAATTTTATGTCATACGAGAGTAAACTAGCCATCTAAATCTCTCAATGACTATCCACATTATGCCCATAAACATCCACACAACCAAGAGTATGCAGCGTTGCCCTTGTTCACCTCATTTCTCCTTAATGGGCCACCCGAAACTTGCGCACCGAATGAAACGCGATGGCATACTTGTCACTTTGCGCAGGTCTCGTGTAAGCGAGAGGTTTCACCTCGGTCGTGCCGGCCCAATATGGCTGCAAACTACCTCTTACAAGACTTACAGATTCGGATTTTAAAATCTAATTCCTTTTTTCCGGGAGAATCGCGGAATTCCAGGAGAGTTGGCAACCCTAGCAACGACGTTAGTCTATCATTATATTTTATTATTGCCTATCTAAATCTTAAGCGTAACCATCATTAATTTAAAAATTCGTCTGAATGTTTGATTTCACAAAAAAATAAAGACTATTCTTTTTTTTACGAAAAACTCGACTTTATGTTTAAAATATTTTATTCCATGAATTTTATTTTATTATTTAATAAATAATGTGTTAAAGATATGAAAGAAACTTGAGGATGTTTGTATGTTATTTCTTGCGAGGCATGACGTTATTTTATCTTACGCATGCGCGGACCAATATATGAGTCACTGCAGTGTTGCCTCGCTCTAAAAAAGTCGCTAAAAATAGCTACATCTTACTGAAGAAAAGTTCTTGTGGTGCAGAAAAATGTAACCTAGCTTGCAATGTTTGATAGATAGATAGATTTATTTATTTCTCTCATAAGATACGTTCATACCTGATACTGATATGCATATTGCATAGGTATACAAAAATTGTCGCTCCTTTGTAAAGATAATGATTAAATAAGTTTTCTTCATCTAATATAAATTCCTTGAATTGACATAGTCACTAACTTTGGGTATTGTATTTTAATTGTCATGTTTATATGAGGTAAATGTATAGTTGTTAAATTCTTAACACAGAGTTGGCAACACTTTTCGTAGCCTCGTCACTTGCAGTTCGTTTGCTAGCGTACTCCCGTGATAACGCATACATTTTCCAATATTTCCTTTGCACTTTAATAGCCCACCTGTAAATAGAAACGTAAGTGTTTATTTATATCACTTTATATAACTTTGTGACTAAAGTATATTTCAGTATTTAATACATTTTAGAATAATATGCATTATTGTTATTTTCTTTGAAATAAAATATTAATATGTGTATAAATAATACATATATGATTATTATAAAAAATATGCTTAATAAGAATGCGTATATAATTATTTTTATATTTATTCTGTGCCTTAAATAAAAAATATAGCGAATATTTAAAATTTTCTTGTAATTTTCTTGATTTCGCCAGCATGGATGCGCCGTCTTTCATCTATTTTCCGCATAAACAGTAAGCGATGAGGTAATCCAGCGCATATATCTACTTTCTAGGAGGTTAGAGGATATACACTATGGTGAAGCTTTACGTTTTGAGAGATTTATTTGACCTTTTTTTAAATAATAATAAATAAATTGGTGATAAATCAAGGGATGGGGAGGAAGGATAACTAAGGGAACTTAAAATTTCGTTTTATGGGCAACGAGTATTAATATATCTACAAAGAATTTGATTAATAAAATTTCGATAGACAGAAGAACTTATGAAATACTGACATGTTGTAGAAACCTGTAATGTGCGGCTACGTGATGACGATATCAGGACACGGTATTGAACTGTTTTCGTGCATTGAGGTTCGCCGAACTTGGCAAGCATCGCGTGTCCTTGGAGGACACTTGAGCACCAGACGCTTTATGGTACATAAAGTAACATAAAACCATAACTAAATTATAATAACTACATATTTTTATTCAAAAGACTGAATGTGGACAAAATATTATTCATAAGAATATATTTTCACACTTTTCAAGAAGAACCGTTACCGCACTTTAAGTTTTTATAAAATTATCAATTACAATCGGTAAAGTTTTACTACTTTTACGGGTTCCTGAAAAAAAATATGAAGACACGAAGGTGTACATCCAAAAGCAAAAAAGCTATCTATGCCAAAGCATCAATTCGCTTCCTTAGTCCCAACAACTGACTTTTTAAAGCTGCTGTTAAAGAGAGTTATAGGCAACTCTTGTCGACTCAGAGAGCCAGGCTTCACAAAACGCAAGGAAGAGGGACAGCATATGTGTCTTACAAGTCACTGCAGCCAGCGCCGGATTAGGCTCTCAAGAGGCCCCGGGCTTGGAGACTTTGGAGTTGAGAAGGGGACCCTTTTTGAGTTATTGCCCAGCCCGAACTGTAGCTCTTCTAAGCCCCCACCAGGATCCAGCATTGACTGCAGCTCCCCAATAAAATCTAGATCATCATCACCATTAGAATTATAATAAAAAGTAATTCGACATAACTGGACTGCATACCTCCATTTTGGTATCACGTATCTTTAAAAAGACATGCTAAAAACATTTTTAAAATCCAGGATAACGTAACCGAGAGCGAAATGTGATTTAACGAAGTGCCATTGTTATTCGCGGCGGCAGGCGGCCTCGGCCCACAAACCTTGGGCATAAACATCGACGTGCCTACATGATAACCTAGAGGACCAATTTAAGTGTTACGACTTTTTTAATTATGTGGTTATAGTGAACTGGCTTTTATTGCTCACTTCCTATGCTTGGAATGTTAATGTGCCTCGAGATTCTAAGCGGCACATAGAGTTGAAAACTAGAACTATGAAGCGAATTCATACTTGGTGTCGAAGTGTTGCTTAAGCGGACAAATTTTTTGGAGATTTTAAGGCATAAAAAGAGAGAAAGTGAATAAATTTCCATAAAATACTAACGGTATCGTACAGCTGACCAGTGTAAACTTTGTATTTTGGTTTTTCTATATTGGGTTGTAAGACGTGGAGCCATGTAATGAAAAATCGGGCAGGACAGGGGACCTATCGTTTAAGGCGAAATGAGCTCCAAATTTGCCAATCCGTGCTCACGTATATTCAAAACGTAACCTTTAAAAAGTATTGATTATCATATTTTTTTTAGCTGTGTTTAATGTTAACAAAATACGGCATAGTCCTTAGGTCGTCGAAACACGATTAAAGAATTTTGCCTCGGTAGAAAAAAATCGTAAACTCTAATGAAAAAACACTATTTTTGACGTTTCCATCAATTTTTAAATCCATACTATTCAATAACTATCAAAGTTATTTCCACAACTAAAATATGTATCTATTCCCAATAAGTAATCGAAGAAATTTTAGGAGTCACTTTTTTAAATAAGCGTATGGTTAATTTTATAAAATAATATTAATCTAAATATTGTCTCTATTTTCGAGCGCCGGCCGGCAAAATTAACTAGGCGGATCGCAATTGGGACCCATAGCGCCTTAAGTGATATCGCCGTAAAGTGACAATGCGCTTTTTTATTATATAGGAATCTATGCTGAAGGCGAAGACCGATGCAGCCTCATCGATATGAGTGGCGCGTCATTGGAGACGTGCCTCTGTAATTGTGGTCGATAGGGAGGCAGACCCCCTCTTTCCCGCTGATGGAAGAAGGCATCCCGATAACAATTAAAAATAGGTAGGCAATGCGCTGTGTTCCCTGCCGTTTATGTATCCAGTGATCCATTACAGAGAAGTAAAAGAAACCTTATGCAATTGGTTACACCCACAACCCCTCAATCTAAACTAGGATAGCCTCAAGGTTCATTGCCGCCGAAGTCGCTTGGATTTTGCGTTTTGTGGTTGATCGAATTTAATATCGGCGTGCGTTACCGAACGCTTACAGATTGCAGTCTGAGCGAAGCGTCGATATTAAACAGTCAAACATTGTAGGCAGCAGACGCTGTTTATTTTGGTTTTCGGCCAGGGTCTATTCTGTGCGAGATCCGCGTAATTTAAACGGTGATATTTAAAATTTCAGGATCCAAGATGTCGCACACGGTGACTATAACGAGGACCACCACCACCTCGACTGGCAACGTGCTGTTCCTGAACACGGGGTACCTCGGGACTGTGCCGGGGCTTCTGAAGTTAGCGGAACTGGTGAGATGCGTGTTCTTCCATGACGTAGAACCATCGCACGTATTCTACTTTTAGCATCGGCGATCGACGATTTAGCCCGGAGCGGCAATTCGTTCAAACGCGCAGTTCCGATACTGCAAATAAACGCAGAGAGTCCCTAAACCGTGTTTCAACATCGACGCAGTCGCAAAATTGCCGATCGCCGACGCTAGAAGTAGCGTGGGTGCTATGTCCCTTACATAAAAGATGTAATTGCTGGCTTTATTTCGGCTTGAACTAGAGCTATGTTACGTGAAATAGAGCAATGTTACCTGAAATAGAGCTATGTTACCTGAAATAGAGCAATGTTACGTGAAATAGAGCTATTTTATGTGTTATAGAACTATGTTACGTGAAAAAGAGCTATGTTACGTGAAATAGAGCTATGTTATGTGATATAGAGCTATGTTATGTGAAATAGAGCTATGTTACGTGAAATAGTGCTATGTTATGTGATATAGAGCTATGTTACGTGAATTAGAGCTATGTTACGTGAAATAGAGCTATGTTACGTGAAATAGAGCTATGTTACGTGAAATAGAGCAATGTTACGTGAAATAGAGCTTTTTTATGTGATATAGAACTATGTTACGTGAAATAGAGCTATGTTACGTGAAATAGAGCTATGTTATGTGATATAGAGCTATGTTACGTGAAATAGAGCTATGTTACATGAAATAGTGCTATGTTATGTGATATAGAGCTATGTTACGTGAAATAGAGCAAAGCTACGTGAAATAGAGCTATGTTACGCGAAATAGAGCAATGTTTCGTGAAATAGAGCTATTTTATGTGATATAGAACTATGTTACGTGAAATAGAGCTATGTTACGTGAAATAGAGCTATGTTATGTGATATAGAGCTATGTTACGTGAAATAGAGCTATGTTACGTGAAATATTGCTATGTTATGTGACATAGAGCTATGTTACGTGAAATAGAGCTATGTTACGTGAAATAAAACCATGTTACGTGAAATAGAGCTATTTTACGTGAAATAGAGGAATGTTACGTGAAATAGAGCCGTGTTACGTGAAATAGAGCAATGTTACGTGAAATAGAGCTATGTTGTTGCATTTAGTGCTTCAAGTTCGGTTAAAAGATTAGGTAAAACAAAGCAAAATATCGGTACAACGTCTGTGCGTAAGGTTATGTCACACATTAGCAAACCCTGACTGTTCGTTTGTCATGCAATAAAAAAATGAATGACTAAACATGGTACAATGAATACATTGTTTAAACAATGCCATCTGTATTATCTGATAATGAAGTAATCTGAACCTGTGGTGTTGAAAGAAACTAGATCTTTTATCCTTTGTTATTTTATTATATCAATTGTTGTCAAACATTTCCATAAATAAGTAAGAATGTTGTTACTGTGTGTTCTTTCATGACATTGTTCAATTAATTATTATATCGCGTGATATTATTTAATTATTATTAATAAAACATTGATGTAACAAGGTTATATTGTAATTGAAAAGCTAAATTAAAGATAATTTTTAAAGCCTTACTATATGTACCTACTGTTTATACATTATATGTATTTTGTATCGCTATCGGTATTCGGAATTTAAATAACACATGCTATGAAAATTTTGAGTGCCTATCTATTACGGTTCAAGATATACAGCCCCGTGACAGGGACAGGCAGACAGACAGCGGGGCCTTAGCCTATTACTAATTTACTCTTCTCTTCACTATTTGGGGACAGATCCCTAGAAAAGATAAAATATAGATAATGAAATAAAAAAAGTGCGTGTTTTTGTGTGTCTAAAATGTTGTGTGTCTGAAATAAAACTAGTTTATTGATTTAATACACACATTCGTTAACCGTAGTTACAATGACATAACACGTCATACTTCCACTGGCCTCGCTAACTCGCTAACGCTTTCGCCAGCTTACTCCCCATGTCAAGCGCACGTATAGAAGTTTTACTTCAAAATTACTCTTTTTTTTTTAGATAGATTCTACGCTAGCAGACTGAAAGCCCAGTGCAGCTTCATCTGTATGAGAGGCGAGTGCCCTAAGGTAGCTCGAGCCTCTGTAATTTGTGGTCTAAAATTACTCTATGCATACTTACTGCATGGCAGAACAATACTCTCTGTTCAGTAGTAGGTTAGACTACCTACCTTGAGCTCTATCATCGGCAATGGTCAAGTTAATGATTCATATCTTTTGTTACTTTTGTCACCCATTACAGAAAATATTATTAGAGACTTATACTGACTCACTCTAGTCCTGTTTTTTATTTATCGAGCTATGAGAATAGGCTGCGTAATGTTTGTCAAGTAATTAGCATCAACTATTAAACTATTCGGTTATTAGCCATAAAGTTTCAACGAAGAGTCGTATACAAAACTAAAGTCGTATCTAGTAAAAATTATGTCATCGCTATAGGTAATGTCAATGTTGTCAAAATAAAAAGTACTTTTATTTGGTTCGAGATTATCCACCTATAGCAAATATTTGTATTTTAGCAATACATAAATAACATCATTGTTTTTAAATTTCTACACTTTAGGTAGCTCTGTCCAACATAGCCAAAAGGCTATGTTGGACAGGGCTACCCATACCGGACAGGCTTCGGGGGAGAGGCCAGACTAAGAGCAGCTCAGCTGGGAAGTCTTCCACCCGTCCCTCTAAACCAGCAGAAGGCGGCGTAGATTTGGACGGCTGGCGTGACGTGACGTGACCTTTGGATTACTGGGATCAGGGGTCAGGATTGGAACTTGACCCCATTGCACAGTTCCGGCGTTGTAGTAGGGACTGTTCAGAGGCAGTCAGACAGTCCTCAAGGAGGAGAAGTCTGGCCTTTTCGCCGAAGCCAGCCTGTCGCTGGAGGGTTCCTGTTGCTTGTGAATCCGGGACCCTCCAATTATAGCGGCTGAAGGCACCCGCATTCCTCAAACGTCGAGTCCAACACTGTACCCGGAGCCACGCGGGCTCCTGGGTAGCGTGTGTAAAAGCATTCCCCTGCGTCACCAAAGAAAAAGCTAGTCCCTTGCTACATTGCAGATTAATTCGGCCGTACTGTAGGTACCTGGACCGTACCTCTCGCTCACATCATACCGTAGTTCGGAAGCTCTAAAAGCTCAAAAGGTTCTACTGCTTGTTTGGCCCTCTCTTACGCTATAAAAAATACCAGGATGAGAAATTACTATTCTTGTAATACATTTTCGACTTAGTAAAAAAGATATACTCAAAACAGCAAAGTTCGTCATATGCGTTATGAAAGCTTTTACTGCATACTGAATCACGGGATTGTAACCTATATATCGATTGCGTAAAAGCTTCAAAATAACGCTTGCGTCACAGGCAACATGCAAGCTTAAATGTGATGTTTTATATTTCATTGGTGGTTTTATTTTCAAATTTTGTGAAAATAAATGTGAAAATAAAAAAGTGGAAAATAAATAGGTATTTTGTAATTTTTTAGGTCACTGACATTGCAGCTTGCAATTTTTTTGCAGCTGAATTGTCCGGTGTGACTGAGGAGAAGCCTCTCGATCACATGACACTGCCTTACATGTGATGGCTACACTATCGCGTTCTGTGCGGTTTGTCAGTCGTAGGTCGCGGGGCAGTAGGAGTGCAGCAGGACAATCTGCAAAACTATAACCGAGCGAATGATGACGGGACGTCGGTAGTTACAAAATGGTTTCAATTGGTCATTTGTGTATGTGTGTGTGTGTGCGTGTGTGTGTATGTATGTATGTGTGTGAAGTGTGTTTGAAGCATAGAGACACACACACACACAAATAAAAAATCTCAATCTATATTCATGTTCATCAATATGTTCATTGTTATAATGATGATCATGCGACGAGAGAGGACGAGAGATACGATTGAGCCGGTCAATGTGGCAATGCCCTAGAACTACCTCTTAGTAAACATTGTGAAGTGGAGACATGCATCAACACAAGCGGTTGTATTACGAATGTTTATGGGTGTCAGTCACTTGCCGAGCGACTGCTTGCTCATAAGCTGAATTAACAATTGGCACTGGATTCTGGAACGTATGAACGAGCTTTTAAAGTTCTAAAGTCGGATTTCAGACCGATTCAATTGTGACTCACAAGTCGACCTTGATATATTTCGGGCTGAATTTAAAAACAGTTTTTAATGTTGTTGCTGCAGAACTCTATCATTTCCATTGTCAATATTTTATTGTATTGTATGACGGCAGAATCATCATAAACCAACATTGCCATACAGTATACTTGTTTGAGACTTTCGCGTTTGTTACGCATTTTGTAGATACTTTACGGGTTTTAACACTATGACATAATTATTTTAAAAGCTACTAGCGACCGTCAAGGAAAAGGTAGGTAGGTATATGTTTTCGCTAGTACCTTTTGTAAATATTTTATCGTTTCGAAACCCGTACAGTATCTATAACATTGTCATAGGTAGTACGTACCTACTATACAAGGTTGAAAAAAGCGAGAGGCATTAAATGAAACCACATATTTAGTATATTATTTCCAGGCTACACAACTATAAACAGATCAATCGGAGCAATAGCCACAGGAATCTTTTAAAGTTTTCTCTCACTTCGTACACGCTGTATCGTAGCTGTCGCCAACTATGGCCGGCCGGGTCATTCACCCCGTGCTCGCTGTAGCCGCCCGGTACAAAGAGTGTTAGCAATTTTTCGCTATTTAACTTGTTTGAAAAAAGTATTTTCGTATACTTGACGTAAACTTTTTTTTAATAGTTTCGGATTAACTGTAGACACTTGTGATATATGTGGTATCATTTAATGCCTCTCGCTCTTATCACCCCTGTATAGGTTTAGTTAGTAAAAGATATTGCAACCGAATCGAGCAGACAGTTTTTTATGTTGTTAAAAAAAGATATTTCGCGGACATTATAAATTGTATAATTGTATTGTATATTTTCCTTGTTTCTGTTTACTGATTTACTTTTATCTAGATGTGTAGAACTCTACATTTTTTATCGACTCTGTATTTTATATGTATAAGCTTGAAGCTAAGATTCATGTACCTGCGATAAAGTGGCTATAATTGCACATAAAAATTAATTTTAAATAAGTTATCGACATTTAACTCTCAACCTAATTATTTTAATTTGAGTTTATACATTTTATTCAGAAAGTATCAAAATCATCAAATAAACGCAAAAGTAACAGGAAAGTTGGCGATACTTTAGATACTACTGTGTAAGTAGATACAAAAGTTCTGAGCAATATTCGCAGCGATTTTTGGAACGCGCTCTAAACGTGGTTCGTATTGTTTCCAGATACTGGGCGCGGCGTGCGTGGGCGTGGTGGGGTACTACTTCAGCCCCCGCGGGTACCGGGCGTTCCAGCCCGAGCTCTTCTACCTGCTCATCGCGGTCGCATTCCTCATCGGCACCTTTTGTCTGCTCACCTCGTGCCTCGTGTCCCTGTCTACGGCGTCGATGATCTCTAAGACCATCTATGTGAGTATTTTGTTTTCTATAGTCACCTTTGTTTGAACATAAAAAAAATGATTTATCTATTCTTCAACGACAAAATTATGTTGGTGTGTAGTCTTAAAAGTGCTATGTTTCTGATATATTTGAACGTACATTAAAAATGAAACTTATAAAATAATATGTTTTATGTTTATTTCTACTTTAGGACTCCATTTTGCGATAAGGATAATAGTCGGAGGTGATATGGTACAAAGTATGAACCTTAGCTGATGCTCTCCTTGTCGACGCCCTTATTCAAGGGATATTTCTACTTACGAGTCGGACCGCAACTCCGTATTGCGGGCATTTATGTATTTCTAAATATAAAATAAAAAAAAAACAATAAAAATAATATAATACACAGAAATAGATACGTCTTAAAGTCAATATTATAACATATATTTTCTGTATTACAGGAGGTGATATACCATGGGATAGCCTGCCTTTTATACTTGGCGGCAGGACTTACGCTGTTGATAGAAGTGAATCACGAGAAAAGAAATTACGGTCACGAATATGACCCATATTTAGCAGCATCGGTAAGATATTAAACGTCGTCTAGAATGTCACAACACTTAGCACGGTAACAGTGGATCCCTTTACACACAAACAATCTTTAACAAC
>LUGF01039506.1:280182-298643 GCA_001625245.1 Calycopis cecrops
CTGCATGCAAGCATGCAGTGTGGCACTACCTCTTACCAAACCGTACCGTCTCTGGACTCTTTCTAGGTTCCTATAACTGTAGATGCGCATACATTGAAGAAAGAAAGGAATTCCTTGCTCTGCTAAGTTTATGAATTGATACATCTAGTTTGTGCCTGTTTATAACATGCTTATAACTTATCGTATTGAATTCACCAATATACTTTCGTACACAGACATTATCTACAATGTATAGAGAGTAAACAGTCAGTATACCGATTTCCTTACATTTGTCTCTAATCTCTTCGTTCAATTTACAAACAAGCTGTAATACATCACGTATTAGAGCTAGTTTTAGTTTGAAAGAGGTAGTGCTACACTGCATGCTTGCATGCAGCCGAATTGGGCCGGCACGACCGGGGAGGTACCTCTCGCTTACACGAGACCGGCGTGAAGTGACAGCTGTGCTGTCGCGTTTCGTGCGGTGTGTAAGAAGCCGGTGGCCCATGGAGGTGGGAGGAGAAAGGGGGGCAGCGCATCTGTATGCCTCTATGCAGATGTCTATGGGCGTCGGTAGTCATGAAAATGGCTACAACTGCTCGTTTGCCCCCATATACCATAAAAAAAAAAAAAAAAAATAGTTTGTAAAATGCACGAAGAGCTCGCTTGTGCAGTAAGAAAATAATATTTATGTCGCCTGCGCTTCCCCACAACAGCGTTTAACACAGTACTGTGGAAGTAACTGAAATATACTAATTTTGTAGCAAGTATAGTCTGCTGCAATTTGTCTAATTTTTTTTTTGCCTATCTAAGTCTATTCGCAAGTTTAGTCAAATGGCAACTCTACTGTAGCTTAGAGTCAAATGTGGTTCCAATGATAATTGTCACATCCACTAGATCCAGTGGTTCATTAAATTTAATAATACTCGTACATTGGTTGGAACCTCCCTAACATCAGGAAATGTAAAATAAATAAATCTATCTCGCTATTTTTAAGTAGTAAAAATATAACATGAAGCAATGTACCATCATTGAGAGATAGCTTTACTTACTTTCTTTTTCTTTTTTTTTTTTTTTTAATGGTATAGAGGGGCAAACGAGCAGTCGAAGCCATTTTCATGACTACTAACTCCCATAGTCATCAGCATTGTGGTTACACGCATGCGCTGACTTCCTTTCTCCTCCCATCTCCATGGGCCACCGGCAGCCGGCTACTTTTTGTAAGTAGTAGTACTCACGAAACGCGACAGCACAGCTGCCACTTTACGCCGGTCCCGTGTAAGCGAGAGGTACCTCCCCGGTCGTGCATATGCATGTGTATTATTTTTTTGAATGTATTTGAATTAAATTTCGATTCTCTTTCAGATTATGGGGCTGGTGATGGCGGGTCTTTACCTACTGAGCACATTCTTGGCAAATCGTGCCTACCGCGGATTTTAATTAAAATAATAAGTACATATTATATTACATAACTAAATGTTGTTGATCTCCTTGTAATCCTGAGGTCGTTGCTTGTTGTCTGTTAAATAAACAAGAGGAGAATATTGAAATTCAAAATACGTGGCCTATAGCTAAGTACATTGTTTTTAAAGTGTAATTTGTATTTTCTTGTATTATTCCATCACAGAGCTCTTACAGTGAATATGTTATCGAAATATCAAATTCAGAAACAAGCCCAAGGAGTGCCTAGGTATTTACTAATAAAATGTGTTCAATATTCAAGATTGTGTAATAGAGATTTCCAATACAATTTTTAAAAGTTTTTTTTTCTAGTTCTATTTACATATTATACAATGAAAATTGCATAAATAGACGCTGGATAAGTTGTTTACAAAAAAATATATAAAGAGGTTTACACTTACATTGTACATAATATATTAATGCTGTGAATTGAAATATATGAATTGTGAAAGTCGTTTGAAACACTGTGTAGATGAGGTATTATTTTTTTAACAAATGTTCTTATATCTGGAAACTTATTTACATGAAACAATCTATTATGACCATGAAACTGATGAAACTGATGAAACCTGTCTATTTAGGAAAAAGGGTAAATAAAAAATCTCCATAACTAATAAAAAATCTTAAGTCTCTTGAGATTCCTAATAAACTGGAAACCAGTAGCATGCATCTTTGTGTGCAGTGCATCTCATCAATATTTATATTTTTTCAAAATATGAAATGAGACTTCTGATATATTTTATTAACCATATTCTTCATATAGTATTTTTATAATTATAATTAATTTTAATTATGTACTGACTATTATATAAATAAACGAAACAGGCGATATTTATAGGTAATAAAACGTATAATTATTATTTAAATTACAATTAATTATTGAAATTCTAAAAGGAAGGAGGTTTAACAACTAGCACCTTGACTTTTTGCTAAATAAGGTTAATGTTAGCTTTTCAGAACATTGTTTATACTCTATTCAATTTAGCTCATAACAATACTGTATAATATATATTTGTAAAAAAACTACTAAGAAAAATCAAGATTACAGAAGATATTTTTATCTTATATGCTATTTTAAACTTAGTACGGGAATTAAGTATTGTTTAAATTGTAGGTACTTATCTTAAATACAATGAATAACCTGCAGTCTTTTACAATCTAAACAGAATATCTCGAATTTTATTAGTTATTTTTTTTTGTAGTACTTATGTGCAGTACCTTATAGCGCTTCTAGTCACAATTGGTATAATGTTTTTACAGTGCGATTAACAATTTATTTTTATATGATTTGATATATAAATATGTTGCTCCCCTACTCTTATTAAATAATTAATCTCTTGGCCTTATAGAAATAGGTATCATATTTTGTCATGTTTAGTTGATGAATTCTTTTCATGTTTTGAAAAATTATTAATAATATTTTTTTACAATTTACCAAACTTGTGTTGTCATTTACGAATAAAATTCGGAAAATATTATGTATTACTAGCTGGTGCCTACGACGTTCGCGTAGCGTAGTAATATTATATAATCAAAGTGATTTATTATTGTTTGCTCGCAAATTCCTATTTCCCGTAGGAATGAGCGATTTTACCGCAGTAAAAAGTTTTTGATGTTGACCATGCTTAGTATCTATACACCACAAAAAGTTTAATTCGAATCCGTCCAGAAGTTTCTGAGATTAGCCCGGACAAACAGTCAAACAAAAAAATTAAAAATCATTGAAAAGTGTGCCAATATTATTTAAACATCGCCCCCAATTAAGTTTTCGTCAATATATTCAATGTATAGACACGAATTTTACTGTTTTATTATATGTATAGATGTATTGCGACTTGGGCATAATGCTCTCTCGAATTGGCGCGCATTTCATCTAATATTTATTATTTATGAATAGCTATATAAAAATGAATTGTGTAATTAAATCTTATACTAATTCTTGAATAAACGTAATTTATTATTTAATAAGAACTAGATTTAAGGCTTTTGCATTTTTGTACTTCTTAAAAGAAATAAATTATTGAAACTTATATATATAATTATTAAAATCCTACTAATGTCATAAATGCGAAAGTTTGTATGTTTGTTTGTTAATTTGTTTGTTTGTTTGTTACTCACAGGTCAACCGATTTTCATGAAATTTGGCACACACATATAGGGCAACTTGGATTAACATATAGGATAGTTTTTATCCCGAAAAAAATTTCCAATGGGATGCCATGGGATGATTTTCTATTTTTCACGGGATTTACGCGGGTGAATCCGCGGGGCGCAGCTAGTGTCTCGTAATTCAATAACATTTTGTGACTGACAAATATTATAGTTGATGGAATGTATGACTTCTAGATTGATTGATTGATTCGTATCATACTTGTTAAATAATATACATTTTTATACTATTTTTATACAATCCAATCCAATACAATTTTTATTTAATTAAAATACATTAAACACGACCCGCTTCGATAACTCAATATAGGAGTTATCGAAACAGGTCGTATTAAAGGTAATTTATCAAGTACCTATGGCAAATATTTATGAAAAATATACTTACTTACTTATTAATAGAATATTTTCTTTTATTTCCCATTGGCAATTTTTTGTTCATGGTGTATACCTACCCACTTAATTCTTGTTCGCTCACGACTTTACTAGATATGTACACAATAAAATTATTAAGATTTTGCTGGCCCTATGAGAGTTATGAGTTAAGGAATGCTTTTTATGTTAGTAAGAGATAGTGCCCTGGTGCAGGCTTCCATGCTGCCGAATTGGGCCTGCAAGACAGGGGAGGTACCTACCTCTCGTTTACACGATATCAGCGTTAAGTGACAGCTGTGCCTCCGCGTTTCTTGCGGTGTATAAGTAGCCTCTTTACAGGGTTACTTTTTGGTCACCGGCCAAATTTTAAAATAAAGAAGTAAACATCATTCCAAGAGTGTGTTTTAAAAAATATTACCGTGTAATTGTAATTTTGTTAAATAAAAATCGATTTGAAATAGTCCTTATAAATACATGGATCGTTGTTCGTACACGAAATGTATCCACTTCAAGAAATAATATGTTTATAACATGGGACAAAGTATTGTATCTAATTATTTTTTAAATATTTTTATCTGATAAATCGAAATTATTATTGATTACGAACCAAACCTGAAAATTTGGCCGGTATATATAAAGTATAAACTCTATTGAGATATCTATGGGCGTCGGCCCAATTCGACTGCATACAAACATGCAGTGTGGCACTGCCTCTGACTATAACGGCCTATTGACGATGACGGAGAATTAAAGGAGGGCAATGCACAACTAACAGATGTCAATGGGTAAATAGACAACAAATGGCTCCGATTGCTTGTTCGTCACATTACGCTATAAAGAAAATGATCGCCACGGCGCGATGATGATGAACCCAGACAATTGCAAATAAAAGAATGCTTAAAGGAAATGGTAAACATTAAGCCCGAAATAGACGTCACCCTCGACGCGTGCGCGGGCTATTTTTGAACGATCCACCACAAAGAGCGGGAGACATTCAAAACACACCCAACAACCGGCCAGACACCACAGAACATACTTTAATATACTCGTACAGTGCAAAATAGCTAGGTAACAGTTATATGGGTCAGCGATGTTTGTTGCCATATTTTCTACGACCGGACAATGAACTTTTATTGGTACGAAACGGCTAAAAATATGCAAAATGAGTAACGTTTGAATGTTTCAAACTCTCCCGAGCTTCCTGTCTGGTTATTCGTGAGTTTGAAGCGAAAGTGAACAGCTCTGAAGGTGTTGTATATCTCTGAAAGTGTTGCACTTCTCTGAAGGTGTTATACAGCTCTGAAGGTGTTATACATCTCTGAAAGTGTTATACAGCTCTAAGTGTTATACAGCTCCGAAGGTGTTATACAGTTCTAAGTGTTATACAGCTCCGAAGGTGTTATACAGCTCCAAAGGTGTTATACGTCTCTGAAAGTGTTATACATCTTTGAAAGTTTCTGAGATGACCCGTGGTCCGACAATAGTGAGGGTGGCGCCCGGAGGTGGCGGTGGGGTCAAATGCTGTTGTTGCAGATGTTGCGAGTGCATCAACTTCGGATATCTAACAACACAACATGGAATCATCAAAGTAGCTGAATCTGTAAGTATAATATTCATGTTTATATAAAAATCTCGTGCCATGAAACTACTGAATCGATTTTGATGAAATTTGCCACGCGTACGTGTTGAAAATTTCTTTTTAACTTATATCTTTTGCCACTGCATCGAGTTGCCCGATAGATTGTAACAAAATGCTGGCTTGTTACCGGCTAACAAAAGAAGTGTGGAATTAAAGTATTTTCATATACTTCCTAATATTAAAGTATTTCCTAATATTAAACTCTAATTATTAAACTCTTTATCAAATTTTGTGCGTTCTCTGGCGGATATTTCCTCCCAAGAATGCCAGGACAATCAAATAAATAACAAGCTACTACATGTAGATAAATCATATATTAATAAGCGTTGGCCGATCTTTATCCCAGTGATGCAATAGGCAATATTTTAGACGGTAGCATTAGTCAGCTTTTTGGAATAGACAATAGTTTAGACGGTAGCATTAGTCAGCTTTTTGGAATAGACATTAGTTTAGACGGTAGCATTAGTCAGCTTTTTGGAATAGACATTAGTTTAGACGGTAGCATTAGTCAGCTTTTTGGAATAGACAATAGTTTAGACGGTAGCATTAGTCAGCTTTGGGGAATAGACATTAGTTTAGACGGTAGCATTAGTCAGCTTTTTGCAATAGTCAGTAGTTTAGCCGGAAGCATTAGTCAGATAACAAATAAAGACGATTAAGGAGCATTATTCAACAGCAGTATTCTTTTTACTTATAAATACAAATTGTAACCGATAAGTATGGACTTTAATCGCATGCTTCTCATAAATCAGTGTAAGAGATTAAATGTATCGATAAATAAATATTTTTGTTGTTATCTATAATCACGCGATTATTGAAAAAGCTTCCTACCATCAACCACAGCGTAAAATGTTCATATAATATCAGTCCGTGTTTACATGCAAGAATACATTTTCAGAAGCTTTTCAAGCCGAAAGATATTAATATTCGTCTTATCATATTTATTTACTTTAACGTCCGAATACTCCTCTATTCACATGATAGACATATTGATCAATTTAATTTACTGCGTAGGTTTGTCTTAAATAATATATACATAACTGCACTTGTCCAAAAACAACAAGCTCCATGACATATTAGGATTGCTTTTCTCGTAAAATAATACCGCCGTTCTCTTTGTTAGAATTATTGTCTGGATTTCCAAAACTAGAAAAATCATTTCATAAATTTTATTATTATTTAATTAAATATAGTTAAATATATATATAAAGATTACTAATGACATTAAAAAAAATAACCAATTTTATCGCGGTTTTATTTAATTATTTTACTAGGCCGTTTCAGAAGCTTTGTAAAGCTTGTTACAACAAGCAAGCGAAACGAAGCGAACAAGCAAGTGCAAGCGAGTGGATTGTAAAATAATTAAATAAACAAAGATAAAATCCGTTGAAGTTGTTTTATTGTTATAAATAAATTTCCTTAGTAAAAAGCAATATTTTGAAGATTCACCACTAACAAAGAAAATAAAAATCAATTCAGTTTTGGTGGTCACTTTCTACAAACAATAATTTCAATTTCAATTCCCCGTGATTCAAAAAAAGATCATTGATCAAATCCATTTTAACTGCAATAGCAATCATTGAGACAAAGAATAGTTTAATTGGACCTAAAGCTGTTAGTTTGAATAGAATGCATATATAACTTTATAACAATTTGCAATATTATGGCCATACTACCTGACCGGACCACCGACAACCGCGTTGGCAGAATTAAGCAAATTAAAATGAAATTGGCTACAGGGCCCAGGCCAAGGTGCACAGACACGAGTGGGATACGAACATGTTAAGATAACAATGATCTCATCTCATATCTCTCATGCAAAGTGTATGGATCTTAAAATAAACATGCATTGTTTCTCTCTTGCGAATTAGAAACCTAAAAATATTTGGATACCACTACTACCTACATTATTAAGATAGTCAAAGTACCCACATATTATGTGTGAAACTCCCTTATAATCATTCATGTAGTGGCGCAGATTTGCCGGTACATATGAGATTTTTACGAATAACAATATTAACAGTTCGTCCTTTGTGAGTTTTTGCTCACCTATAAAGTAATTAGTCGGTACATGAAAATACTTCATTAACTTCCAGATGCTCGGTGGACTCTGTCAGAGCCTCCTGGTGAAGTACGGGCTGTCTGAGGCCAGCAGCATGGGGTCCGCGTTCCACGGGTTCCTCACCACCGCAGCCGCCTGCGTCCTGACCACCACCCTGCTTATTGTGTGCTACGTGCTCTCGAGTAACACCCAACATTTGATAAGACAGTCAATATTCGTAAGTACTAATGTTTTGTCACACTTATTTTATTTCGTTTTAGTCTATTTGTTTTAGGTTCAGTTAAATAGCGACATATGAAGAGAACAGCAAAAATATTAGTAGATTCCTTTCAAATTTCTATTTATCATTAAATTATGTACCTACCTATAGGAATGTAACCCACAAGAAAAAATCTATAATATTCTGAACATAATATATACAAACTCTAATGATTTTTATATAGTATCTATAAACTTAAGTCATCTTGTTGATTTGTGTTAGCTCTTAAGTCACAAATTATGTAACAGATTTCCAGCTAAGATTTCAATGTCAGATGATTTCAAAAACTGTGCGGAGACGCCAGTAGTCTATTGAACCAACAGTAGAACCATAAATACGTGACAAAATAGATTTGATTGCACACGCATAAGTTTGTTTTGTTTTTTTGTGCGTTATAACTTATACACGACGTTGTAGACGATTACCAATGCTTTATAAAACCCACGCCTGTTCTTCCGTATATTATGCAAGTTCGCCTGTTCCACTCCTAGTTCACACGCAACAGGCTATAATAGTTTTACTAGTTGCTGAGTGTTATTGGATAAATTATATAATGAGATTTTATATTGAATGTTTGGGTAACAATATAATATATAAGCTTCTTAAAATTTTTTTTATTCAAGATTTTATGAACATGTCTCATAAAATATGCTCCTACTTACGTTAATATATTATCATTAACGTCTTCAAGATGTTGAAGTCAAATCTTGTTTAATTGACTCGGTTTGCATCAGGTATATTATCAGACGATTAATTTTGAACTATTCAGAACAAGAATAAATAATTGCAAACATCTCTTTCATAATACATCTTTTTTTCTTCGATTCTATGGTATCAGTACTACCCATAGTTTCGGCTGTGCGTTGATATAGAAGTCAGTCGGTTTTGCGTTATATATAGATAACTTTTCGAAACCTTTAGATAAAAATCGACGGACATATACATAAAAATAATAGCTACGCAGATATATTCTCCCTTTTTCCATCCAGTGCCGCATCAGAAACTCACTCTGCAGCGGTACCTATCATGTGAGCGAGAGTTTCCTCCCTCATTCTGGCCCACTTTACTCAATCCACCATGGCACTACCTGTTACTAATGTCTAGACCACACGGTGAAAATAAGTCAATTTCATGATATTTAATATTGATAATCAACTTGACTTTTTATACATCCACTACTAGGCAATGACTTCTGTCTTCCACACATCTTTGATGGTCGCAAATGATAATGTCCATTCACTGATTACAAACCTAGGTCAATGTTATAGAGATAGTATTGTAACGAACTAGGTCTTAAGTCTTAATCCTAGTTAATACGCAATTACCACATTAGATTAGGTATACCCGTATTGCTCAATCGCTGCAACTCACGCTTCTATTGTCTCTTCGAGATTATATAAATCACTTATTGTTTGAAATTTACTTTTCTATCTATGTATACACCTAATTGTTATCAGTAATCGACGTGATTGCTCATTTCGATGACAATCATTGACGCATTAACGCATTGACGCATTGCACATTGACATACACTTATTAGGATATTAAATACTTACGCAACAATCGTAGAGACAACGACGAACGACGACGAATTGTAAACTGTGACTTAACAATTTAGAAAAAATAGCAAACAGCTATAAGCGTCATTATATACATACATATACAACATATACAACGTCGATCAAAGCGAAAGGCACTAAAAGAAACGTACTATAAGTGCCTACTGTTAATTCTAAAGTATTAAAAAAATTGCAAGCAGCATACGAAAATACTTTTTTAAAAGAAATTAAATAGATAAATAATTAAGAAAAAATATAAATATCTTATGGACTGACGACGACAGCGCGCGGCAACCTCGCATGAGGTGAATGACCCTAGTCAGCCGGCCGAGTCGTCAGCTGACCATATAGCGTGTAGCGAGTGAGAAAAAAATGAAAAAAAATTCCTGTGGCTAAACTATTGCTCTGATTGATCTGATTTATGTTCTGAAAAAGACACACTTTTATGTTTTCATTTAATGCCTCTCGGTTTTATCAACTTTGTATGCTATTGGCATATCGCTTCTGCAGATTATGCGCCATAGTTCTCTAGGTGTTTCTCTTTGTAGGAGGTGGTGTTCAACGGCGTGGCGTGTTTCATGTACCTGTCGGCGTCGTCGTACATGGGTGTGGCCGTGAACATCTACCTGTACCCGCGGTACGCACTCGTCAACATGTACGCCGCGTACCCCGCGATGACGGCCGTTTATGTGAGACGATGTCCTATCTGTTTTGTCCTTTTTTTCGGCAGGAGTTTCATCGAGTTAAGAGAATCGTACGAATTGCATCAAACCTGGGAAGGTGGGGCTATGCTACTAGGTGCGACTGCGGTGCTCGAGACCAGAACATGCTTCATCTATTGTCCTGTCCTCTGTGCCCTACCACCTGCCCCAAAGCCGATCTGATAAAGGTCTCAGATGGCTGGCCTTTCAGTATGAAATTACTGGTCCGTCAAAATGTACTTTTTAATATTTCCAAATATTTAGAAAAAAAAACGGTGCCATTGCCACGATAGTAGAAGGCCGTTTTTTTAGTATAAGGAGACAAACGAGCAGTCGGCATTTTCATAACCACCGATGCTCATAGACATCCGCATGGAGGCGTTGCCTTCCTTCTGCCTTCCCCCTCATGGACCACCGGCTACTTACACATCGCACGAAACGCGACGGCACACACACACGCGTAGGTATCCTAGGGCCTCCCGTCCGGTGGACTGGTAACCTGGTCAAGACCGCGGGGCCTCTGGATGGAAGCAGTTTGTGGCGATGCGTAGCGCTCTCCGGGAGGCCGTGTCTAACAGTGCCCAGTGGACGTCTTTTAGCTATCGCTGTGGATGATGATGAATTAGTAAGAGGTAGTGCCACACTGCATGCTTGCATGCAGTCGAATTGGGCCGGCACGACCGGGGAAGTACCTCTCGCTTACACAAGACCGGCGTAAAGTGACAGCTGCGCTGTCGCGTTTCGTGCGGTGTGTAAGTAGGCGGTGGCCCATGGAGGTGGGAGGAGAAAGGAGGGCAGCGCATTTGCATAGTCTCTATGCGTTTGTCTGTGGGCGTCGGTAGTCACGAAAATGGCTCCGACTGCTCGTTTGCCCCCCTTAACCATAAAAAAAAAATATTATGTTTTTGCACGTGTTGTAAATTATAATGAATATTATTATTTTATATCATTGGGTTTGTTCCATCTTATAACAAGCTTAGGTAAGGAGAGTATATTATTTAATAAACATGTCGTTATATTACGTATACGCAAAGACTGATTTGTTTCAAATTTGGTTTTTCTGCGTTTAATTTTTTTTAACGCTTCACGCATTTATTTGTCCACTATTGGACTACTATAGGTACATACGTATGAAAATGAATTTTTGTCTCTATGTCGTTTATAGAATCGTAAACTATGTACTTATTTATCTATGATCTTTAGCAAAGTTGTTGCGCACGTGCCCGCGAAGGTTGCTGAGTTGGTACAGCCCATTTTCGACACATGGCGTGACATGTAATTCCAATGAATTTCATATATTGCCGTGACGGTTCATGTTGATTTAGCTGTTGCTGGCGTAAACGCGCAAAATACAGCCAGTATCACATAAAAATAAAAATATTTCCTAAAATATAAGCCTCTTTATGCGCAGTCGGGCAAATACAACATCCTGCGGATTAATATAGTGGTTAGTAAACTGCTACTTGTTAGTTATTAATAGCAGGCCATCGCCCTTGTAGCAGTTCATTGAAATATGCACAATACGACTGTATAACATTCTCTATAATTTTATATTTTTTATACAGAAGCAAACGAGGAGTTTGGGCCATATTCATGACTGCGTCCATAGACATCCGCTATAGGCTGTACAGATGCGTAGCCCTCCTTCGTCCTCCCCCTTCTATGGGCCACCGGATACTACACACGGCACACGTACACACGACTAACGTAACAGCACAGCTGATACTTTACGCCGGTGTGGTGTAACCAAGAGTTACTTCTGCGGCACGATTTGACAGTATTGCACGCACTCTCACCACACAAGGTAATAATATATACTACTGTTTGTTTTGTTTCAGTACATAGGCGTGGTGGTGGGCATAGTACATGGGCTGGACGCGTATATCTCGTACAAACACTATAAGGGAATTAGTACAGTGTAATAATAGCCACAGTGCTTAATGAAATACATCATGATGTAAATATCATCATGTAATTGTGTCCGATTCAATTCAATTATAAAAATGATAAAATAGTAATAAAAAGTTTGGTAAAACCAAATGTGCATGCCTTAAGCACTCGTGTCATACGTATGTTATTTAAATTAGATACTCATGATAACATATACGTTTTTCACCAAAAATTGCTTTTTTTATTTTTAATTTTCAAATAGTTTTATGGTAAACTTGAATCTTAAAGAAAATAAGTTATTTTATATTTATTAGACATCATAATGTAAAAAAATAAAAACTGCTTCAGATAAAAGCGATTATTACCAATATAAATTACATAATTTTAGTCGAGAAACGTTGGTAAATTAAAATTATTAAACGTTAGACTAATAAAATTGTGCTGGCAGCTTATATGAATGACGCAATTAAAACTTAACCATAAAGAATGTCTCTTACCATAATGTTTTAAGTGCGCGAACGCGATTTATTCAATTATACACTCTAACGTTGTGAAAATAAAGTCTCAAGTGGCTTTACTCTCAGAGCTCACTGTTGACACATTTTTGACGTTTACTCTGTGTATTTGTATACTAGGCTGCCTAAGATGTAATTTTTTTACTTTCAACAGTACACATTTGATTTTTTACAATAAAAGGAATAATAATTGAGTTATGGTTTTCTAATCAGTTCGTCACAATAGATTTACGGACCTATTGAAATAAAATTTAAATCGATTAGTTATGTTTTTCAAAAGTTATGGTGATTACAGCGAGAATGTTATATGTTTTTCATAGAATTTTTTCTGAAAAATTCATTTTTTTATCTAAATTGTGGGTTGGATTGCTGTTTATTGTTTAGAAAAATGACCATTGATGTTTTCTTTTATTGTGGTATGAAGGCCAACCTACTTTAAGCACTATATTATTATTTATTTAAAATAAAACTCTGACCGAACCCAGTTTTTGATTTTTAGGCGAGAGTAGAGCAAACCTACAAGCATACCTACGCTCGCGCTTAAGGCATGCAATAAGTGTATTTTGTATTGTAAAACTTGAAAAAAACAATAACTAGTTTACACAACTTTATTAATTAAATAGTGCCATAATTAAGAAAGCTTTATTTGTATTATACAATCAGTGTTAAGTCAGACTTTATAGTAAAGGCAGTTTACAAGTCAGTAGAAGGAAGCTGACTGAAAAAATCGTCAAAATCGGTCCAGACATTTAGGAGGAGTGAGATACACAAGAAGAATATATTATATTAAGGTTACATTTTGATTTTGTTATAATAACAAGCTTTCATTTTAAAGTACATTTTAAACATAAGTATATATTTTTCATTGTGAAAATTAGCATAATCTTATTGCATCGGGGAATACGTTACTTAGGTACTTGTAAATTATAATACTGACTTATCTCGTACTCAATATGAGATAACTCTATCATTATTGCGTCAGTGTTGGAGTACGTATTGTAAGATATCAAAAGTATTTTAATAAAGTTACTCATTCCAAATTGTTATAACCAAATAATTTTCTATGGCCTTTAAGTTATAGGTACTATAACTTTATGAGCGAAAAGTTTTTACAGGTATTTTAATCTATACATATAATATAACAGTAAAATTCGTGTGTACACTGTACATTGAATATATTTACGAAAAACTAAAAAGGATGCGGTCTTTAAATAGTATTAGAACACTTTTCAATGTTTTTTATTTTTTTTGTCTGTCTGTCTGTTTGTGCGGGCTAATTTCCGAATCTATTGGATGGATTTGAATGAAACTTTTTGTGGTGTACAGATACTAAGCCTGGTCAACATCAAAAACACCTTCACTGCAGTAAAATCTCTTATTCCTACGGGAAATCGGAATTTCGGCACACTGCAAGCAAACAATAAACAAATCACTTTGATAATATTACTACGCTACGAGAACGAAGTCGCAGGAACCAGCTAGTTATAACTAAAAATGTAATTTTTATTTTATTATGAAATAAAAGAATGTATTAAATAATAAACTAATTGTATCTTATCACACGTCTCTTTCTAGAATGTAAAAATAAAATAATTAATGTATATGATTTCTTATTCCAAACGGTGCAAATGAGCTGTAGCACCTGATGGCAAGCCGAAGCCCACCTAATCAGTCGATATGCAGACTCCGCGCTCCAACCATTTCTCCTCTCTATCTCAGTCGTTCGAACTCTTACAAACCGCACGAAACCTTGTCATTCGTGTTCATATTTTTTTTTCAGATTTAGTTTAGTTTATTATGGCAAACAGTGAACTGGCTAATAAAGATGGACACTACAAGCACTGTAGAGCGTATTTGCACTTTAAGAATGAGTTTCGATATAGGCAAATTATGGCTTGAACCGCTTATATTTAAAAAGCTATAAATATAATATCAATCAGGGCTCCAGGAAGAGGCCGGCACGACTGGGGAGGTGCCTTTCGCTTACAGGATACCGGTGTGACTGATGGCCCAAGAAGGTGGGAGGAGGAAGGAGGATAACACGTACAGACGACATAAACTCTATGCGGATGTTTATGGGCGTCGGTGATCACGAGAATGGCTCCAATTGCTCATTTATCCCCGTTGTTATACTATAAAAAAAATCAGCTTTGGTATTCAGTCATTATTTCCAGTATTTCTGAGTTCCGGCAATTTATCATTCCGTAAATGCTAAGTCATCGTACTTATCCACACGACGATAAACTCAGAAAACCTTTAATTATCCGATATTTTCGAGTTATCAACAGTTCTCAAAATTAACGACATTTTATCTCCCTTAATACACAGATTTAGATTGCTTACAACACAGAAAGTTTCTAAAATAATGTATCGCTTTTGTGACAGTTGGCGGGTCCGATTCGGACGCATTGGTGGCTTGCTCCTTTGGAGTACCGGAGCCAGGCGTCAGGATATGAATTTGACCCCATTGCATTGTTCAGACGACGTTGTAGGGACTGTTCAGAGGCAGCAGGACAGTTCCAAAAAGGAGAAGTCTAGTCTTTTCGCCGGGGCCGGCCTGTCGCTGGTGGGATCCTATCCCTTGCGGATCCAGGATCGTCCAAATATAGCGGCTGAAGGCACCCTCAGGGGTTTAGTCGGTATTGGATTAAGTGTCGACTCCGACATAGGTCTAGGGGCCACCCGCTCCTAGGTATCATACTTAAATGTATTCCCCTGAGTCAGCAAAAAAAAGGTGTGTGACTTTGTTGATTATATCAAGAATTCATAAGCGGGTAGGTTCTTCCCCGATACACGGGCCTTACCTTTATCTTATCACAAGTACTAAAAGATTTCTAGAGCTATACTGTAAGTATTGAATAATTGAATTAATTCAATGACTCAATCTATTTAAGGCAATAGCAGATACTTAAGGTCTGTCCTAATATTTTGGTTAACCGTTAAACAATTATGGTAAAGATGTAAATTACTTATTTCAATAAACTCTGGTTTGTAAAGAGACTTAAACATGACATGAAAAATTGTTTGCATAAATGCAATTATGACTGTAATGATCAGGAAGGTGTGTTAAAACACATACAAACTAGATAAGTATATTATACAGCATTG
Source organism: Calycopis cecrops (assembly GCA_001625245.1). Classification (NCBI taxonomy): domain Eukaryota; kingdom Metazoa; phylum Arthropoda; class Insecta; order Lepidoptera; family Lycaenidae; genus Calycopis; species Calycopis cecrops. Next base: position 295,897 of record LUGF01039506.1, read on the forward strand.
CTTGATACTAGCTTAGCTATGCTTATCATTGTGATCACAAACGGGTAAGCCTCGAAACTTGCCCGGAAGTTACCGGCCGATCACGCTGCTGTCACACATCGCCAAGCTGTTCGAGCGGCTTCTGCTCCGGAGGTTGAAGGCGCACATCCCTTTTAGGGATGAGCAATTCGGCTTCCGGGGCGGTCACTCGACCACGCTCCAGTTGACGCGGGTACTCCATCACTTGGCCAATGAGTGGAATAAGGGGAGACACACCGTAGGGGTCTTTCTCGATATGGAGAAGGCCTTTGATCGTGTGTGGTACCCCGGGCTCTTGTTCAAGTTGAAGGAAATCGGCGTCCCGGATGCGTATGTGCGATTAGTGGCGTCTTTTCTACACGGCCGGACATTTCGCGTATCGGTGGAACGGCAGCTTTCGTCTCCAAGGGATGTGCGCTCGGGAGTGCCACAGGGCAGTTGTCTCTCGCCTTGCCTGTATGCGGCATACACCCACGATATTCCAACCCTCAGTGATCTTTTGGGAGAGGGCCAGGAAGACGTGTTACTCGCGCTGTTCGCTGACGACAGCGCATACTTCTCTTCGTCTCGCAAACCCGATCTCGCAGTTGCGCGAATGCAACAGCTTCTGGATAGGCTTCCGGAGTGGCTTGATAAGTGGAGAATGTCGGTCAACGTGGTGAAAACGGCTTCTCTATTTGTCAGCCGAAAGCGCGGTGTAGGGAACACACACACATGTGAATAAATGCAGCGTCAGGCACGCTTGGCTTATGACGTGAGAATCGTCCAATGATTCCTCAGTCGGCAACCAACTCTTTAATCAGCACTACCAATTAACCATGTATTAGGTACTTATAAGTTATCAGTGAATTGCCGGAGCGGTTAAGGTTGAGGGGTGTGGAGCTGTCATGGAGTTCCCCAGTGCAGTATCTCGGTTGCAGCATAGATCGCTCGCTGCGTATGGGCTCGCAGGTTGATCGTCAGATCAACCTTGCGAGAGCTTCCCGTGCGCTGCTGCGGCCTGTGCTGCAATCCGGGCTACCGTTACGCACCAAAATGGGGATCTACAAGACATATATCCGTTTGCGCCTCACCTATGCCGCCCCCGCTTGGGTACGCGTTAGCCTCGCCTTCTCATAAGAAGCGGTTGCAAGCGCAACAAAACCTAGCTCTCAGAGTTATCACAGGGGCGGGCCGATACGTCCGGAATAGCACCATCGCGCGTGATTTGGGGGTGGAGTCGGTGAGTGAGTTTGTGGCCCGTATGTCCACTGCCATGTTCTGCACGGCGGACAACGGACCGCATGCTCACCTGCGTGGCTTCGCGCCCCTGCATGCGCGACCTCCGGACGGACGGGCATACCCACGTGAACTCTGCGCTCGCGACATACCAGCGACCGATGGGCAGCCGGGCAGCAGTCGGGCTTGCAAGACAAGAGTTATACCATCGCATACCGTACAAGCACCTAACACACCTCACATACTACACACCACACCTCACAGTAGCCATTAGGGCTGCTCTAGCAGCAAGTTGCTGCATGTAAAAGCATGCATATAGCATGCAGACAGGGCTTTTCAAAGCCCGTCCCACCCCACCCAGACCACCCAAACACCTCCTGTAGAAAAGAGGTGTCACCAACACCGAGGGGGAGTCCCCCCTCGCGAGCAAACCCGGGCATGAGGTTCGCCTCGGGGCCCGTGGACCTTCCCCAGCCTTCCCGGCTGAGAAGAAGAATCCCACGAGAGAGTGATCACAATAAATCAGTGCTAATATTATCTAAATATTTTTACTACTTATCTACGTAATCATAGACGTATTTTAAATATAAAAGTCGTTTAATAACTACGAAAATATGGCTTAGCTATTAATTTATTCAATTATAACGGTTATTTTTTTATACATATTCAGTCTAGAATTTAGATTCATTCCTCCAAAAAACCTGTACATCAAAATATAAAAATGGTCTCTGACTAATTCGGTAAAAAACACCCTGCTTTTTTATTGCATCGAATGCCTGCAATGATGATGGTTCTTATTCTTTTTTCTCACTGCTACTTTAGACATTGTAACAACAACAAAAAATCCGGTCGGCGATGGGTGCGAAAAGCGCGAGATCGGTCGTGTTGACATTCTTTGAAAGCCTAAGTTCAACATTTTGCTACATTGCATTGTTGCGACATTGCAATCAATTTACAAAAGTACACTGAACATGATGGGCTAAAATGTAATAAGTATAATAGGTACAGCTTAAAAACGGTCATATGTTTTTATCCAGAAATATGAAACACATCAGCACATTTAGCAATTTAGAGACGGAGAAATAAAAAAAAAATGTTTTTCATGACATACCTAATCGATTAATTGTTGAATAATCGATTAACACTTAAATAAAAATAAAACCTCTGCACTACATGCATGTCTGCAGAATACATACGCATCATAATTAAATATAATTTAATAACAAAACACAATAAAATAAAATAGAATTTATAGCCAGGGACTAATAGCTAAAAATCTTTTATCTACACTAATGTTGTAACATTCTACTTATGTTTTCAATACTTGACTTATAATAACTACTGTTATAGCTCAGACAACAAAAAACTCAATTTAAGCAATTTGACATGATGTTATAATATCCAAATCGATATCGTAAAATCTCATTATAACACTGTGTGAGAGCGAGAGAGAGAGAGTGAGTGGTGAGACAGCCTTATGTCAAAATCATAACAGCGTGCGTTCGCTCCTG
>LUGF01039506.1:303197-313832 GCA_001625245.1 Calycopis cecrops
TTCTTAGTGCCTAGGTACTATCGAGTTTCTCAGTAGAATGAACTGTGCGTTAAACGTAGAGCACCCTATAGAAACAGGCTAGGATACAAATCACCTCCAACTGCTAAGCAAGCGCCATGCCTGTACTGTGTACAACCTAATAAAATATCTTGAATATCCCTCTCATTATTACGTGAATGATGAATGAAAACAAAAATACGATTAGTTTGAAAACCAGTGTCTGGACTCGCAGTCCTGGCTAAAGCTGAGGTCACATCGTTATGTGAATTAGCCGTTTTGTGAAACACATTGGTCACTGACGCCAATATTACGAACTGAAACGATATTTTCTCATGTTTTATGTCCCTGAACAGCCTGAACTACAGTGTACTTGCTGGTTTCATTATGTTTATCACAAATAAACTTATTTTATTTTTAATCGTCTGTGACGATTATAAATACCAGTACCAACCAGTAGCAGATCATTATCCCCAGATAAGAATCGTTAATAGAGGCATGGAATATTTTTAATTCATGATTTGATTCACTTTGTAATCTTAATCGATGTGATAACGGCCAGAGAGAGGTACGAGCCAGTCAACAGAGCAGCTTTCGACATCGCATCCGGCGGGGAAAGTGGCACACCATGTTCTAGGAACCTTGTAATAAAATGGTACCAGTTACATCAATGCACTTGCATTACCAAATGTCAAAAAGTTTCTACTGCCTGTAAATGGACATGGATATGTCTACTCATTTTTAGAATAATAAAATAATCCGGGTCAAGATAGGACTTTGAATCACCTAGAATGTACAACTTAAGTTTTACATTCTACTAATATAAATGTGAAAGTTGTTAGGTATGTATGTTCGTTATTCTTTACATTAAAAACTACTACCGGATTTGAATTTGATAAGTAGATTATAATCCAGAATAACATAGAAATTACTATTATCCCGAAAAATGAATATAAGTATCCCAAGGGAAATCGTTGATAAGTTTTACAAACCTCTAGGTATGTAATGCTTACATTGTTACACAACAAAGAGCACCAATTAATTTCATAAAAAAATAACTGTAAAAGCTCTACCTATAGATAGCTCATTTGACGTTAGGGTATAGTATACCACTAGTGTCATTTTGAAGTTGCCGTACAATCCAGAGGACTGGACATTCTGTCAAGTGATATGATGAAGCTAGTTACGACAGATCTTTGGAGTTTCTTGGACTGCCTAACATACGTCACTAGCGTAACACAACAAACAAGCAGGGTGGCAAGACGAAGAAACCGCTCAAGCCTTAAGCTAAAAACGGGAACGTAGAAGGATCCTAGCATTTATTGTTTGGGCTCCTTTAATTTGGAGAGAGTGTTCCATTCGCTGCCACTTGACTCAGTATACTTACGCTACAACAAGACATTAATGAAGAAAAAGGACATATAAATTGCCAGGAGTCGCTGTTTTTAGATGCGATAAAGGACGGAAACACCACCACATTAACATTACTAACCGGCCTCCTCATTCCGCCTCGCATTCAACCGTTTGAAATTACTTTTAACAAAATCAGCATATCGTATCACTTCAATCCCACAAAATAAACAGGATATTAAAAGAAATTTATTTTATATTTTTAGTCTGTCGTAGTCACTATCATTGCTTATTATTTGTTGACTATTAAGAAATATTACATTACATTACATTTATTACATATACATACATTACATTACATTCATTACATGTACATTACTAAACGGATAAAATATATAAATACACTTATTTGTGTCAAAAGTATAATCGAGTATAATTCATCGTACTTAAATTAATATTTAGAATGGATGTAATTTATATTTGTTACGAAGTCTTGGTTACTTAATACTGTGCAAAGTTGTTGCAATAACTCAAATTGATATAGGTAATATAGGTATTTCGTAGTGTCTAGTAAAATTGTTACCAGATATGAGATTGTGAGATTGACAGATTGTGACGAGGAAAAAGCATCTTCTTAAATGGTATACGTATACCGGTATTTGCAAGTTTTTTATTGACTGGTTTTCCCGTATGAATTGTAAATTATTAACAAGGATTTGCATTTGGGATTCTCATAAAAACAAGTTTGAGTGTTTCTTGTTTTTATGTTTATATTCAAAATAAGTTTGAAGTATACAAAGTCATCATTGTTCTTTCTCACTGAATATTAAAACCAATGTCGCAAACCGCCATTTTAGTATTCTACGATCGCCACAAGGCTCCGCTGTTCCGAGAAGTAACAGCCGCCGATTTGCCACGAAACAAGTCACACTCGATATTTTTTAATATCTTCTTACATTGAATATAATGAAAGGAAAATATCTGATTTAAATTTCAATATATCGGATGTAGATGCCAAACTCCATGACTAAATGAATCCATGAATGATATATAACTCAAAGGAGAGTCATCTATCAACGCACAGCCAAACCACTGGACGGATCGGGCTGAAATTTGGCATGCAGGTAGATGTTATGACGTAGGGATCCGGATTTTTAGAAATTCAACCCCTAAGAGGGTGAAATAGGGTGAAGAAGTTTATATGTATTTCTTAGAAATTAAAAGCGGGTGAAACGCGGGGCACAGCTAGTCAAACATAAATCTGAACACACATTTGTCGAAAGTATATTTCGGATCTTTCGACACAGCCCACGTGATCAGACTTTAGAAGCACAGCTTAGGTTCAAGAAATTGGGTTGATGATTATGATGATGAATATGGAACCATTTATAGATAAGTTAACATGATAGATAAATATTTTGATATACAAGGTAATTTATTGCTCCGATTGACCTGATTTTTGTAGTGTAGCCTGAAAATAATACACTAAATATGTGGTTTAATTTAATACCTCTCGCTTGTATCAACCTTGTATACAAATTCTACGACCAGGTAATAAATTTAAATCACTTTAAAATGCCCAAAATTGTAACTCAAACAGTGGAAAATATTCCAAGTTCCTGCAATGAATTTTTATATTATTTCATCATATGTACATACAATACAATTTTAAACGATTTATACAAATGGTATGTAAGGTATATAAGGTGTATGAATGTTTAAGAAACTCCAATTATTTATTGTAAGCGCTCTAAAGAAGGATTACTTCCAATTTGTTTAGTACAGTCAATCTGTAATTGAATCAGGAACAAATTACACGAGCGAATTTGACTTGATATATCGTTAGAGGGGCATGTAAATAGCAGAATGGTAGATTGGCGAAGTCTCATCTGTTGCTGACTTTGAGAAAATCCAAAAAAAAATTGAATCGCGTTTTTCTTCGAATCTATGGGTTTTAGGGAAAAGTTTATTTGAAAAAAAATTTAGTGGACATTGTGAACTACATTTTATGTCCTTGAAGTGACTTCGTAAGACTTGAAATACAAAAAGTAGGTGGCGCTGATCCGTCTAAAAATTGGTTTTTCATCATTTTCGCTCAGAAAATGGTTTTTTATTTAAAAATTGTAAATGAGAAAGTTGTTCCTCTTCAAATTTGCCACTTTTTCAAATCTCCCATTCTGCTATTTACATGCCCCTCTAACGATATATCAAGTCAAATTTGCTCGTGTAATTTGTTCCCCATTTCATTTTTTTTATTACAGATTGACTGTACTATTTGGCCCGTAGGGGTGGGAGGAGAAAGGAGGGCAACACATGTATAGTCTCTATGCGGATGCCTATGGGCGTCGGTAGTAATCAAAATTCCCGGCTGCTCGTTTCCCTCCTATACCATAAAAAAATTACAGTAGGTACATAAAATAATTTAACAATCGAAGTCACGAGTAGCCATTTAATTGGTACTTTCGAAAACCTCGGCTTCATAATCGTAAAATACTGGTTACGTAAACACGCCGAACATTTGCTACGTCGAATATCACCCGACATGCTTATAAAACTAATAACAATAACTTCATTCATTTGGCTTTCAAACATTTATAAGGAAACAAACTGCATATCGTTGGTGCCGAATCGTGAAATTATTACATGATATTTAGTCCATTTTTAACAAAATTGTGATGACGAAATCTTGCATAGATTTGATCGTCTAGCAAAAACAAATACTGTACAAGTTTAGAGTTAGACACCAAAACTACAGTTATACAAAGAGCATACAAAAGACTGTTATGCACTATTTACCTACCCGAATACGGCGACGGAAATAGGTGTTATAATTTTGACCGTTCCTAATAATAATAATCATCTTATCGTCTTGATCATCCAATAGTAATAATCTATAGGTATGAGGTTTTTAACTTTTAAACTATTTTTTTTGTATAATTTTCCGGCCAATATTACAAATATATTTATAAAATACTGTATTATATTTCTATATTATATTAGATATATATTTCTACTTTCATAGTAACTAAATTCATTCAATAAGAAGGTACCAGTAACCAGCCAGTATCTTTGCTCTACTTTTGTAGAGGTTGTTGAACGAAAAAGTATTTGTTAACTACAACTAACTACAACTGAATGTAAAAATTAAGAACTGGTATCAAATATTTTATCAGAGTCGATATAACTAAGGACGTACTTATGTGATGAGATGAAAATTAAAATGTAGCTACTGCCACGGCTAAAAACATGTTCATAAAATCGGTAAATATCTTGTTCACGATTCGCACTTTCTCTTGGGGATTTTTACATATCTCGGAGATACGTAAAAATCCCCAAACTTGATTACAACTTAAATACTAAATGTATAAAATATAGATAACGAAGAACATTGATGAGAACACAAACATAGCATTTATAGCACTGGAGATACGAAGAACCATTGGGTATTCCATAAAAACAAATGACATCTTAAAACTGTCTTTTAATTTTCAAAATTGGCTATCATTCTTTTAAAATAAAAAAGGTCAAAAATCTATCCTACGCTTAAAATAGCTCAAAATTACTACGAATTGCTTATCTATAACAGGGCGTAAACTAGGGGCGTTCGTTGATACCCAATGCGTAATGATGATGTTGCATGACGCATGGAATGTATTGATGAATTGCTTTTTCTGGTATGTAGGTATAATTTGCTTACACGGATATGCATTTTTTAATAACCTTTGCTTTGATGGAAATTGGTAATCCTACAATATTTATTTTCATCTAAGAAAAAGGCATTCTTTTTAACTAACTTTAAATACTGGAAGTCGGACCAAGACTAAGTGACTTTGTCTTCCCAGTGATATTTTACACAAGAGTTTTTTTAGAAATATTGATAGATAAAATTCAGTCTATTTTAATTTTTTATTGCGGTGTTGTATTTGACCTACTAAATTTCACCTTGTTAATTGTAGATGAATATTGGCGATGTAGAATTAAGTATAACTTGCATCATCATAATATTTCCAACAACATTACTATCAGATTTACTTGACTATTACAATTGCCATTTTACTTTGCTAGACAATTTTACTAGCAATACTTGCGTCCTTCTTAAGTGTACATCAGCCCTCGATTGTTAACTGAACATTTGTAATTTCTTTCGAGAATAGAGGATAAAAGATTATTTGGAGCCTTTCTATGACTACCGACGCCCATAAAGATCCGCATATACGTCATACAAATGCTTTGCTCTTCTTCCTCCTTCCCCCTCAACGAGCCACTGTATAAGGGGACTAATTCGGTTGTAACGCAGCATGGGACTCCTACCAAATTACGAACTTCGATTTATTGTTTTTAGTGCGTAGCTTTTTTTGCTGGAATTTTTGACAAGGCCGTTGCTTGCTGTTAACAGCTGGTTCACAGCAAGCAACGTAGTCACAGACAGTAACTAAGAGACGCGCGTGCGCTGCGCATGCGCCGCGAATGGTACTCGAATTAACATTCTTTTTTCAAAATTACAATCAACGTATTCTAAGTGTGTTTACAAAAATCGAAACAAGATTTTAATTGTGTCTGGATACAGTTTTATCTTAAATCACCATCAGGGATATATCTGGGACAAAGTAAGTGTATTGTTATCTATAAACATTATTCTTCCGCAATCTTGTTAACGTATTCCCTTATCACTGGGAGGTGGTATTGTTTATCAAGCTCTCATATTATGTTCTTATCTCTCCTACGCATTATCTAGTTTGATTGTTTTGAAAATTTTATTATTCGTTTTGTATATGCGGAAAAAAATGCAGCATTAAAAAATACTGTTCGATGTTACGACGATACACCTGTTTCTAGCTTGTCGTTTGAATTATCTTCAATCTCAAAGGAATTATTTGCCACGCTTATTAATATTTGCGAAGGCAGATTTCATTTTGACATGCCTATAGTTTCGTAGCCTAAGATGCCTAAGCGATGTCGTTCTTTTCATGAACATAAAAATGATAATAATAAAATAAAAACAATAAAGCTTTCAGGAAAATTATAATTATATTTAATTATCTGTATGTCAGTTAAATTGAAGTATATTATACTGTTCACTTATTTTTATAAAACTTTTGTCTTGTTTTAATAAAGTCGCTTTGCCTTTATCTGTTTAACTTACTACTCTTGTCTAAATTGTTTTTCTTATCACATTGCCGATACTAAATTTTGTAGTTAGCCCTTCTATTTTATTATCTGAGTATATATAGGTTTAAATGTTTTAAAATTGGATGGAAAACAAAAAAATTACTGTGTGTTGTGTGTGTAGTGTGTTGAGCTATCATCAACAAGATACTTAGCTGCTTTAAAAACATGACGTTTTTATTATACTTTTATATTATCGGTAGTAAAGTTTTAACTTTTGATCTTATCATACGGTATCCTTAGATGTGTCGACTCGGTTAAAAAAAAAATACCTGTTGTTAATTTTAAGATTAGGTTTTTGCTGCACGAAAGGTTTTTCGTTAAACAACCTCTACAAAAGAAGAGCAAAGATACTGACTGGTACCGCCATATTTAATTTATATAGCTATTTTTTTTTAATACAGAAATATATATTATTACAATATGTTTATATATTAGTAATAAAATATATTAAAAATAAATAAATAAAATATAAGTTTAAAAAACAAAAACATCATGTTACCTATTATACACCAATGATTGAGAGGCGTATGATGATAATTTCTAATTATGATTAAAATTGGTCAAAATCATTACTTCGCGGGAACCGGTTAAATAGCTCCTAACAGCCGTTTTGAAGTTTAACTCTAACACACACAGACACACAGATATCTTCGTCTTTAGCAAAATATACAGTTCTTGTATAGTAGATAAAACAGCAACGGTAGACCGCATCGAGTTTTTTGTAGTATAGAATGGTAAAGTCGTAGCCATTTGCGTGACTCTAACGCTACACCCATAGAGGCTATACAGATTAGTTGCCCTTCTTCCTCCTCCATCCTCCATGCCACCGGCTGCTTACCCACCGCACGAAATGCAACAGCACAGCTGCGAGAGATACGTCCCCGGTCGTGCCGGCCCAATTCGAATGGATGTATGCATGCAGCGTGTACTAGTTATTTCAATTTTGTTGAAAATGGAGGCTCAAGAAGTTACTATTTTTATTATATCTTTATCTAAATATATAAAAGTCCCGCTCCACGGTATCTGTCCGGGCTAATCCCCGAATTACTTTTCCGATTTGAACGACACACATATGTAACTTCGTGCAACTTAAAATGTAGGTCATATTTTATCGATTATTGACCTCGATATTTTTACAACCACAGCAACGCATATCCAGGACAGCTAGTCCGCGGTCTTGACCCTCTCCGAGAGCCACAACTCTTCCACCGACGTCAGAAACTCGGCTCAGGGACCCAGCGGTCTCTCTGGCCATCATAATAATAGTTAAATTAGCTATTATGAACATACATATATCGGGATGTATCTGTCCCATGTGCGAAATAGTGAGGGTTGGTCACCCTTTTCCACCCTAGACCTAGTCTGAAGATGAAGTACTTATAGTAGTAATAAATGAAGCTGTATCCGGCTAATCTTCGCTTCCACCCAATAAAGGTCAGCTAGTATTTAGTATTTTTATGTATTACATATACGTAATACATAAAAATACTATCCATCATCGTCGTTATTTTAACGACCCGGCTGGCCTCGTAGCAAGTGCCCTCAGATCGGCGGGGCACGATCATGCTTGCGCAAGCGCAGCATAACCAACAACTGGAAAGAATGATAAACAAGATCTAATAACTGGTGTAAGTCGTATGTAGACTGAATGATGATGGTTTGTAAATAAACGTTTTGTGGGAAACAAAGCTGTCACTGCGATACATACAAAGATTAATAACAGGAGGATACAATGAACCGGCCAAGTGCCAGTAGGACTTGCACATCAAATTGATGGCATTCAATTAGTAAAATAAATAATAATTTAAATTTAATAAAACTTAAATTAGAAAGATTCCAGCAGTCCATATATTGTGAAGAATATCATAAAATTGTTCTGCCCATACAACATGCATGGTGAACTTCGTAAAAAGTGCGGCGATGCTTCGGGGAGACAGCACACGACCTGAAAGCGCAATATTTAATAGAAAATAGCCTTTCATAACAAATATTGCGCTGTTATATTAAAATAATATTTTATTTTACGTAAGTGAAATATTCGTGGGTCATCGCAATTGGTGGCGCCGGGGCGCTGAATGCATTTGTGCAATTCTTCAAAGATTAGATGAATCATGAGCCGCAATAGTTGCAAGGAAAGATACTGTGGTCTCTGCTCTATATTGTGTAATAATGTCGGCCGTGTCGAGGCCGTCTATATAGACGAGCCATCTGCGCATGACACATTATAGTGCACAAGTGCGCGCGCAAACACAAGTGTTCTCTCTGTTCTCTCATTCTCCTATTCCGATGGGACGGCAGTCCGGCACGACCGGTGAGAAATCAGGCGCAGGAGCGACGGCTTAACGTGCTCTCCGAGGCACGAGGGTGTAACACTTCCAACTTCCTGACTCCGAACTGTTATTGGAAATTGAAAAATTCCAATAACACTTTTTTGGCCCGACCCCGGGATACGAACCAAGGACTTCACCTCTGTGGTTGAACACGCTTACCACTAGACCACGAGGCAGAGGTATACAATAGGTAGGAGAACAGGAACCGATATGGGAAAATGCGTGCTTTTTTTCACCTACAGCCTGGGCAAAACGATTGGAGTTTATTCTCAAGCAAATTCCGTTTTTTTTAAGGCAGGGTCGCTGGCAGAATAATCTACTCTTAAGGCTTAACTTATCAATATAATCTATAAGTGCGTTTGAGTTGAGGTTAGAAGTTGAAAAAAACTAACGTCACCTTTAAACATATTAAATATGTGTATAAATTATCTATTGAAATTTTAAACTCCTTGAAGGTTATACACGAACAATTTGAATTTAATAACATTATGCACGTACGCAGAAATCTTGACACACTTTTGCATTGAACCTCGTTTGTTATCGTCCTTTGATCCTACATGATAATGACGCGTTGATCGTTTTTCAATCCCTGGACGCACATTCGAGGACTTGACCTGAATAATCGTGGACAAGATAAGTCACAAGACATTTAGACACAACTCTAAACTCTTAATGAGTCAATGACTCATATTGATAAGTCAAAACATTCCACATTTCCTTGTACCGGTAACTGGACTTGATTCAATGAGTCATATCATCATTTATACGTCCTCTATTGTACTTAGGAGAATTAAAAGTGATGCCTATTGCAAAAAAAAATATATTTTCTTTGCTTTCGAAACCAACTCAAATTATAACCAATAAGGCTGGCATCAAGTTATTCTCCTCGTCGCGCCGATAGTCGACGCGCTCGCGCAGATTTGGCTGCGGCGCTGCCGTGCCAGGATAATCTTATCATGAATATGATATATATCAAGGTATATAGCTTAGAAAAAAAGTTGTATCAGGGTAATGTTGGTATAGGTATGACTTAATGTAAGGAGACGATACGTACCAAAGGATTTCGAAAATTATGTAGGTACTTATAATATTTAGTTTTTTCTTACCCCAGGTGGGGTACTGTTGGGGGTACACGCTGGAGTCATATGGGTTTTATTATATAATTTATATCCTATAGGTGCAATTGCTCAAATAATCAACATTGTATCTCTTTTCATTGTTGTTTTGTTTATATAGGGCCTCCAATTACATGGGTAGACATGGTTTTATATCTAAGAAAGTATAATCGGTGGTTCACCTATCAAAGCTGGTCATGACCTCAAACCAGTCCACCGAAATTATTAATAATATTAAATATCTTTGTTGAACAGTTGGCATATAATATTATCGGACAAATATTCCATTTAAATTATATGGAAGTCAAGATATACAATCGTATCAGTAAAATCAACGATAAAGATCAACTTGAAATGATAACAATCAATTGTTATCATTATTATTTAATAACATAGATAGAAAAGAAACAACATGTCTTCCTGGCATGTAAATGAGTCGTACCTTTGTACAGTGGTTTATAATGAACATGTTCACACATCCAGTGTACATTAATGATTAAATATGTTAAATAAAAATAAATAAAGCAAACTAGAATTAAAACTTGTAAAAAATTAGACTATATAATACATATTGTAATGTATATATTACATGTACACATACATAACGAATGTTGATGATGATATATAATGCTGCTAATCACCCAATATATTTTACAAAAAAAAAGACAAAGATT
>LUGF01039508.1:4689-16261 GCA_001625245.1 Calycopis cecrops
CGCTAAATGTCCCGCTTTTCGACCGCCACTGATAACCGGCCGGCCAAATGATAGGCCACGCGAAAAATTGTCATTTAGAAAGTACCTAATTAAAAATGTTCTTAACAAAGTGTTATTATTTTACTCATTACAATCTTTGGTCCACGCCCCCACATCATTCATCATCATTATTATTTCCCGCAAATTCGTAATTTCAAGTTGGCGAGCCCAGCTGCAGCCCCCCTGAGCCCCCTCCTGATCAGGCGCTGCCTCCTTCAATGAACGCCAACCCGACCGCCATACAACCTTACCTACAACTTCTTTTTTCTACCCAATCTAAATTCTCAACAGTTGTAATTACATATTTTTTTGTACCCCATCCCCTCCTTTTCAAATTTTGGTGGTTCCACAAAAAAGATTTGCCATTGTCTTTCGATAAAACAACTATTAACCAATAGGCACTACCTACTTTAGGCAAGCTCTAAACCATCTACATAATATACATTAGGTAGCTTACTTTATGTAAGCCTCTTCGTGGGTGGATCACAAAGGCACACAAGCCCCGTGTGCCTTTGTGATCTCCAAAGCTTATGCCGTGCAGGGCTAACCGTACCGGACAGGCTTGATGAGAGAGGCCAGAATAAGAGCAGAGAGCTCAGCTGAGGAGTCCTCCACCGGACGGGTGGAGCAATGCAAAGGAGCAATAGAGGAAGGTGAGGAAAGAGGGAAACGCATCTGTATCATCTATGATACCTGTCTGCCACACTGCATGCTTGCATGCAGTCAAATTGGGCCGGCACGACCGGGGAGGTACCTCTCGCTTACACGAGACTGACGTAAAGTGACAGCTGTGCTGTCGCGTTTCGCGCGGTGTGTAAGTAGCCGGTGGCCCATGGATGTGGGAGGAGAAAGGAAGGCAGCGCATCTGTATAGCCTCTATGCGGATGTTTGTGGGCGTCGGTAGTCATGAAAATGGCACCGACTGCTCGTTTGCTACCTTACACTATAAAAAAATAATTCCACGAGAATAAGAATGAAACAAAATGTTTAAATTACTTAACGATGATTTTATTTAGAAATTTTTACGACTTCATTATTCAATTACCATAAAAACTTACTATTAAAACAAAAAAAAACATTGCACTTACATCCCTTATGAATGAATGAATGAATCAGCTTAAAGACGTCTACTGTTGAACATAAGCCTCCCCCATAGAGCGTCAACCATCCCGATCTGGGGCAGCCCATCCGCAGCCCGCCACCTTTCTTAGGTCGTCACACCATCCCATAAGCACTGCGAAAATCAGCTCACACACTTAGGTACACAGAGTAAAAGCAATTGGAAGGACGATCCCGTTTTTGGACATTGCCAGCGCCGGATAAAGCTCTGGCGTGGCTCGGGGCTTGGAGTTGAAAAAGGCGCCCTCTTTTTTTTAGGCAAACGAGCAGTTGGGTTACCTGATATAAAGTGATCACCAGCACCCATAGACATCCGTAACACCAGAGGTGTAACAGATGCGTTGCCGACCTTTTAGAGAAGGATAGGCTCTTGAAGATCCCTAGGTCACATCGGTAGATACCGAAGGAGGAATACCGAAGGAGGCAGCTGATTCCATATTAAATGCAATTCAGCTGCAGGTATTAATGCGAACAATTCATCGGTACACTCCCCATGGTAATATTTATGGGTAGAAAAATCGTTTGAAGAAAGAAGGGAGAAAGAAAGAAAAGTGAGAAAAGATTCTTTTTTCTATCTTCTTTCTTTAAACGAAAAAACTTACTAAACTTACTAAAAAATTTTAAAAAGGAAGAAAAAATCTTTTCTTTCTTTCTTTCTTTAAAAATCATTTCAAGGGCCTTGCAGGCCCCGAGGCTGCAGCCCCTCTAAGCCCCACCAGGATCCGGTGTTGGACATTGATTTCATCAGTTACCGTAACTTCCGTGGTGAGTGTCTCAATGTGAAAATATCTGAAAGAAAGAACGGTGATAAGGTGGTTAGGGTAACCTTACACTTGAGTAGAGCGGTTCTCCCTTCCATTAGTCCACTGGAATTCACAAACCAAACGAAACGTGAGGTACACACCCTGTCGTGCCTGTACAAAGCAGCACTATCTCGTCATGTTATAGCTATAATATAGGGCTTCGCTAAAACCTAGATGAGTTAGGGTTTGGATTTAATTAATGTCTGTCAATCAAGAGGGTCATTTGTTTATTAAAAGCGACGCCGAGGGCGGACGGAGGGCCGCAGGGCTTAGAGGGGAAAAGTCAGGCGCAGACACGACAGACATATCAAATTACGAGAATTTGAACTTTTTTAATTTCACGTGTTTCGATCTCGCTTCGCTTCACTTTATTAATGCGGACAGAGAAATCAATGTATTTCAATTTAAAACTAAGTAGATGATAGGCGTCCTGTTTTAATTCCAGAATTTATTATCATTTTAACGTGTAATGTTGCGTGGAAATAGCTTTCTGTGGGTAAATTTGATTTTTTTCCAATCGTTTTTAATTATTGTACTATTTTTCAAAACTTGCGTTTTGCCGCTGACTCACCTGATGGTAAGTTACATTGTCGCCGACGATGGATCACGCTTGCCTATAAGTAAGTACCTCTTCGCTCTAGATTTAAAAATACCTACTACACGGACGCGATAAGTTGGGACTTGGCAAAAATTCCATTCCCCACTCTCTACCCCCGCACCACTCCCGATGTCGCCATATTAGGACGACATCGGGGGAAGTGCGGGGTAGAGAGCATTCTTCATATTCTTGCCAGGTCGCAACTTACCGCGTCCGTGTAGTACGTTATAATTCTCCGTAAAAAAACAGATTATGGCAACGAATTCCACAATTTACCAATGCGTGTGGTTATTACACGTGGAATGTGTATAGCGTATTGATGTCGAGTCTGGTAGTCCGGTGATACAATGGTGATGGAGGGATTAATAAATGTAACTCGGATACGCACTCTCCGAAAGGTATGCGATAAAAAACCGAGAGTCCGGCATATAATATATATGTGGTTTAAGGCTTAAGAAATTCGAAGCAGTCATATGCCAACTGAAGATTGATGAAATACTGACATCCCCAGACACCAGTACCAGACATAGTGCAGATGTAATGGACCGTAGTGTTACATACACACTACAATCTCAAATCTACAGCGGAAGAACGCTGCTGCTGTATCTTTGAGGTATAAGTTAATGGCTATTAATTTCTTCTCCTCGGTCCAACCTTTTAGGACCGCTAGTTGTTCAAATGTTTCGATGAATTGGGATACATCCTGACCGAAGTTACCGGAAAACGGTTCCATCGTATTTTATTGTTTATTAAAAATTGACTCAGCTGTTATTAACTTGTTCGGTTCGTCAGTGCGCTTTGTATGAGCGCTATATTTTCTTCTATATTGTTCCTCGGGTTTCGACTTCGTCCGAATGTTTCACGGACTACCCGGCGCCTCCACCACTTGTAGAGTGCTTGGTGGGGGCGTCTTTAGAGCAAGTCTATTTACTCTAGTATCCTATGATTATCTCTTCCAGAGATGTAATTACTTCACTATTTATTTACTAATTATTATTGAAATGATATACTTGATCACGGAATATATTTATTTATTTCTTCGAAGTGATTGTAGTGTGTATGTAACACTACGTTAGCGTAGGAATATAAATGAATGTTTATATTATAGAAACTAGTTGAATGGAAGAATAGAACCTCCGCAATAGTTAAGCTTTTTAATAAGAAAATAGTTAGGAATTTAAACATATGATTTAGGAACTCGTTCTAGTATTGTCTAGTTTGACAATACAAGAATTTTCATTATGATTATAAATTATTCTTCGAGGAGACTTGAGGGCAAGCTCCCTTAAGCTTAAGAAATAGAATATAATTGTTTGTAATGTAAAAGAAGAAATAAATAAATATATTCCGTGATCAAGTATATCATTTCAATAATAATTAGTAAATAAATAGTGAAGTAATTACATCTCTGGAAGAGATAATCATAGGATACTAGAGTAAATAGACTTGCTCTAAAGACGCCCCCACCAAGCACTCTACAGGACCAAGCGGACTCTCACAAACGCACCGCAGGTAATTCGGCGTACTGCCCTCTCGTGACAAAATAACGCAACCCGGGTTACGTCGTTTTGTCGTGCACAGGCTCATTGAATTTCTTTTTAGGGGGCAATGCATACGCCTCTACAATAGGAGCCCAGAAAGAGTCCAAAAACTTTCGATTAATAAATTTAAAAAAGTTGTTAAATAGCGTTTGTGTGGTAAGGCATAAGGTAACAGATTTTATGACAGATAGGTACTACATCTTGGGATTAGAAACCTCTTCCCAGGCTGTTTCTGTAGCATAATCATTGTAAATTCATAAATTGTATATCATTTATAATATGCAAATGTATTTGTATTTTTATATTTTTTACTTTTAATGTAGGTATCATCACATCATGAGGCCCGATAAGTTTGTTTCGCCAGCTCTTCTCAGGACAGGGCTAGGGTTGAACCGGTGGTAGATTTAATTGTTGACGTTCAAAAAGTAATTTCTATACCTAATTATCTTTTGAAAAAATTTCATTTAATTTTATTTTCATTCATTTTATTTCATTTTCTCGTACCTTAATAGGTAGGTATATCATATCAATATCGAAATCTAACAATAGAGACCAATAAAAGCGAACCAAAATAACGTAATCCCAAAATTTCTACTGACTTCATTAGTATCTGAAACTTTAAAACGCCTTTTTCTCAACTTTGCTACTTTTGGGTTGTTTGAGACTTTCGCGTTTGTTACACATATTGTGGTTATTTTACGGGTTACACCAGCCGTGGTCACGAGCCGACTCAGGAGTCGGCTCGTGACCACGGCTGGTGTAACCCAGTCGAAACGTCGAGCAAAGGTATATGTTTTATCTAGTACCTTTAATAAGTCATATCGTGTTAAAACCCGTAAAATAACCACAATATTTTGGGTTGTGTTATTTTGTCATGGAAGAGCAGCGCGTAGCCTTCATTTTATTTATTTACGTGCGACATGTGCCTACTCACCCGATCGCATTGGATATTTAGGTAGGTGCAATGCAATAAAGGACTTCTCGCCGAAATTCCAAATTCCACCGTCACCACCTAGATTCTCAAGCGCAATTTCATCACGCGCACCATTTCAATTTGGTATCAGCTGCCCCCCTCGGTATTTCCGGACCGATACGACTTAGGGATCTTCAAGAAAAGAGCTTATTCTTTCCTCAAAGGTCGGCAACGCATCTGTTAGACCTCTGGTGTTACGGATGTCTGTGGGCGTTGGTGATCACTTTACATCAGGTGATCTAACTGTTTGCCTCCTACGCTATAAAAAAATGCAGCTTCATATTATTAGGTAAGTGTTATATTATGTTCGTTGATTTTTTTTTATTGATGTTTGTTTACGCGACAAAGAGTTACAGGTAGCATGATTCGTTTAGGATTGAAGGGCTTAAAGTGTAACAGTACTCAGTAGGTAATCTTAGACGCACTTTTACGAGTTGACTTCTATACTCCATCGTACAACCGTAAGAGCGGTGAAGGCCCACTATAGATTAGAGTGTGTTTCCTGATAGACCTTAGACTTGTGTACAAAGAGTTTCTATGAACATTTCCAGATCCAACCCGAGATGGTGTGGTACTTAACTCGTGTACAGATGGTTATGAAACAGAATATGCTATTCTATTAAGGGTGCTATCTGTAAAAAGTGCCGAAATTGAGTATGTTGAAGGCAAATTACTCGTAAATGGAAATAATCTATTAAAGATCAACTTTGGTTCCGCATAGCACAAATATTTTTATAGGATCTGTAAAGTTTATAAATTGAAAATTATAATTATTTACGAAGAAAAAGGTATATTTAGAACTCATGTTTTCGAAAAGACTGATTTTCGAAATGAAATTACGAATATAAGCAGTGGATTGTGGATTCCGAAAAAATACCTACTATTAGGAAATATACCGCTATAGGTTTTTTATAGAATAGAAAAGTAAATTGATTTCATTAAACTCGGCAAAAAAAATATTTTTGTACCTTAAATTTTGCCAAAATAAAACATCATTTTTCTCATGATAATAACTGTGGAACAACTTCAGAAATTTACTCATTTATTAACACGATATTCGATTAATAAAATCACCAAAAAAAATAAACATTACTATGTTAGATTTTATTTAATTAAATTTCAAAGTTACTATTGAATTACGCCATGTAAGTCTTTATAAGCTCACAAATATTTTTATTGTTTAAGTCAATAAAAAATATTTGTGCTATGCGGTACCAAAGTTGATCTTCAATAGATTATTTCCACTTACGAGTAATTTGCCTTAAAAAAACTCAATTTCGGCACTTTTTACCTATAGCGCCCTTAAGAGTTCTTTGTCAGACAGTACGCATGTGTCTTAATGGCATTCTTTCATATCTATATAATAGGCACAGGTGGTCAACTTCCTTATACGTCATCAAAGTATTCTGAGACTCTAGCGAGTCGGTAATACTAGTAACTGATTTATCCTGGCACGACTAGTTGAATTTGTCCCTAGGCCAATATGTGGATATGATGAAATAAAAGGTTCAAAAGGTCTCTCTAGAAACGATCCAAGCCACCAGTGCGAAAATCGACGTTAATTTTGTTTTCCATTTTAAAAGAGACACGAATCCGAAGGTGTTGGACAATTGTAGTCGCGACGGTAGTCTCGCGGTATTTGACGCCAATTAAGTGTTTGATGTCTTTCAGATCAATATGACTCTAATAACCACTGATAAGGCACTGACCGAAGGCAGGGTTTGGATAAAAAAAAGGTAATAAATGTGCAAAGAGCATTTTTGTATAGATCGTTACTTCTGGCACTCGGTTTCCCTCGTCTACCCCGTAGTGGATCTGGCGAGATGTGTTGTTGTAGTTAGTTAGTAGATGATGATAAATTACATCAATGATGATAAAGGTTTTATAGGTTTATCTAAATTCATCAGATTTAGGAAAGTGATTATGGAAATAACAGTTTATTAATATTTGTAATTTATTAAATTGTATTACGTAGTTTGTAATAAACATCCATTATAAAATTGTTTATTTATATACATAATATATGTACGCATGTTGATGTGCCTACAATAAAAATTTCAACTTATTACTATTGTGTATAAATGGTTATTAAATGCTTAACACATAAATAGTAAAAGTTTTTTGTTTTCAATAGTCATAGTTGAGAGGCAATTGATTATATCATTTCCAAGTTTGATTATCCATAATAAACTAACACTAAAAGTAGGATTTTTATACAAGTTGGAAAATCTATATATGCATTTTAATTTGTATTACCTTAACATAGCACCATTTTTTTATACATAAATGTACCTATCATAAACTTGACTATAAAATTTGATCACCCGATTTCTAATTACAATTGTAGAGGAATTATGGCCGGCAAGAATTATTACAGCTATATTTAGTTATTACAGCTTGGCCTTAGCTTGGGTCTTGCTCTTAACAATTTTATTCAATATCACATGTGCTTCCTCGTAGTGTGGGTTGAAGTGTTCCCGTACCTTGTTGATCCACATCTTGATCTCTTCATGTTTCTCTGTGGGATCATAGCCCGCCATTCCTGTGTAATAAATGTAATTAAATTAGCATTAAAAATAATTTGTTTTCATTTCAAATACCCATGTTTAATTACAGGACTCATCCAGTGTCTACTCTTATTTTTAATATAATAAGCGTCGATTTTACAGGTTGTTTTAAAAGTGTAATGAAGCTATTCAATATTTAACTACAAAGTCACAAAAAATATTTCTAATTGTGCAACTGGAATGTCTAGTTTTTTAACAAGTCTAGCTCCTAATACATCAACAGGGATCAACAGGAAACTGGGAAATAAATAGTTTTGTGTTGTCTTGTCTGCTTGTCTTAAAAAACTAATTAGATTACTTACTCGGCTGCTCTAGCTCGCAAGCTGCAAATAGATCAGCCACTGTAATAGTATTACCGGCTAAAAACTCAGTGCCATTATTGAGCCACTTCTTCACAAATACCTCCAATGCATCATCCACATATCTTTCATGTTTCGCAACAGTCTTGGGGTCTGAAGGCTTTCCGGACATCATTGGGTTTAGGACCTGCAAGCAATACATAATTACATTTTTTTTTCAAATATATGATAGTATTTTCAACTTTACAAGTTTATACTCTCAAGGCCAAACCATTAGCACTGTTTTAAAAAACAATTAAGTATTTTTAACAATAAAGATAACAAGTTTAAAGATCATTTTCCTTATCTAGAAAAACATTAGTATAAATAGTATACTGTTGTTGATATTATTTATTACTTTGTCCAGCATTTCACCCATGTAAAATCTATCCCAAGGCTATATTCTCGATGTAGATATAGAAATTTCATTCATCACAATCAAGTTTTTGCATATAAGAATCACATGCTTACAAACTTTTCCATTTTTTTTATAATATTAATAGTATTCCAGAAGGTATTCGCCTGTTAAGAACTAATTACTGACACCCATAGACATCTGCATAGATCTGATGTGTAACCAGCTATAGTGGTCCACTGCCTTCCTTTACCTGTACCCCATTTAATTATTTAAGCTTCAACAAACTACAAGTACTTAGGGCAGGTATTTGATTTAATTTCAAGTAGGATTATGTCTGCCAGATCCCAAGTTGTATAGTTATATTTAGGGGTACGTAAATTTCGTTTTTACGAAATAGATGCGATAAAAGCTAAATCTGCATTTTATTTGCGATAAAAGCGAAATTTGAAAATTAAATACTTTCGCACCTTTTTACGTTACGTGCTTTCAAATGCTGATCAGACGCGCTAACAATTATTACGTATATTGGTCGGTCAAGAAACTTCTGTGAATGTAATGCGAGTTTTAGTTGCATCAAAATCTTGCTACCTTGGATTTGCAAAAGCAGCTGTTCAATGTCTCAATTGCCCTTTCAATAGTGTTGATGCCGAGAGATACTTTAGTATCTACAACATTGTCGTAACTGATCGCAGGCAAACAATGAAAGATGAAAATGTAGAAATTACAACAATGATTTATATTTATATAAATTTAATTGAATTTTTAACACTATTTTTTTTTTGCGAAATAATTACGAAATTTTCTATTTTGAGTTTTTTTAAATGCGAAATCACGATTTTTTATTTGCGAAATTTACGTACCCCTAATTATATTCTAAAAGGAATCCCAGGAGGCGACCCTCCGAAAAGGCTTCCCCAGGGCCCGCTCCGGATGCATCCATGGAGGAGGGGTTGCGGGAGAAGAGGTATCTCGATGTGTCTTTGCCGTGCATCCTATCTCCCGCAACCGAACGGGAGCGCACCGTTAGAAGCGTTGGTGGTGGGGCCACCACCACCAAGCCTTGTTGCTTGTAGACCCGGCGCCCTCCAATTACAGCGGCTGAAGGCATAGGTTTAGTCGGTCGGGGCAACCCAACCGAGCGCGACACTGTACCCAGTTGAACCACCCGGGCTCCTGGGTAGCATACATAAAGGTACCAAAAAAAAATTTTAGTACAAAGTTAATAACGTACATTTATATCAGTATAAATATGTACTTACTTTATACCTGAAGTATAAAGCGCAGTGCAGTCTCAGACCAACATGGTGCCACTCCAGGAACTCGTCGACTCTCGCCTGCTGCTTCACACCTTTAGGATATAAACTCTCTGGAATAACATTTTGCCGTGCCAGATATCTCATTATGGCTACGCTGAAATTAATATTAACATTACAATATTTAGTGGTTTTTTTAACATGGAAACAAACAAGCAACTATCAAATGAACATCCACATATGCTAATTATTTGCCCTTCTCCTAAAATGGAATACTGGCTACTCACAAACCGCACAAATCAAGATGACATAATAATCACTTTAAAGGTAGTCTCATCCATACTACAAGTATCTCCCTAGTTCTGCTGGCCCGGATCAACAGCAATACAACTACTTCTATGTATGTCTATATCTAAACATATGCAATAAAAATACTAATACACACAAATAAGTTGTGACACCTGCAAAGGTAATAGCAAAGGGTGTATTTTTGTATATTCTTTTAATTATTGGTAGATATAGACTATATAGATAATAGTATTACAGTTAAACAACTATACAATTACACAGTTATATGTTACACTAGCTGTTGCCTGTGACTTTGTTCGTGATTACCGAGTTCCCCGTAGTAATTATCTATTTTCTGTGATAAAATATAGCCTATACGGATTCGGAAGAATCCCTCTAAGTAATGGTAAAAGAAATTTTGAAATCGATCCAGTCATTTTTGAGCCTATTCAATACAAACATACAAAAATACAAAGGTTTCCTCTTTATAATATTAGTATAGATTGGTTTTATAAATAGAGTTTTATTAGGACAGAGGTTCGACGCTCCAGGCGAGTTCACCTCTCATATAGATGAAGCTGCACTGACCTTCAGTCCTTAGCGTATATTCTACCTAATAAAAAAAAAAAAAAGTTTTATTTTAAGTAAGAAACTTTTAAAAAATATAAAATTTACCTCTCAGTTAAATTAAAGCCATTATGGCTGATAGCTGGAACCTTTTGAAATCTATTTATCTCTGTATAGCTATCCGAAAAATGTTCACCTGCAAACAGATTAGAGTGAATATTCGAAGCGAAATTATATTCTCTTTGACAATTTTAACTTTATTAAAATCCTAAAAAAATACCTTTGCGCAAATCAAGTGCATGAGATTCAAAATTACATTTCGAATATTTTAATATGATATACATGGCCCTTGAGGGCTGTGACATCAAGTCATAAAACAATTTAATAGACATTGTAATAATTTATTCTTAATATCTAAATTAATGTCTATTGTAAACTTTTATACTTGATTCTGGAACCCCGCAAATCGCTAAGCGTTGCTAAGCGTGATTTTTGTTCACAAAGAGTGATCACGTATATCACACTATAACTATAAACTGATAACTAAATAACTGATACGATTCTTTATTATTATAATCGCAATAGTCCAAAGTTCAAATGGAATTATTTTGTAGGTAGTACAAACTACAAAGTAAACACCAGGGGGTCGACACCAGTTAAAACAGAGAAAACGAGATTTATGTCAAATGAGACTTGAAAAATGTAAATAAATGTGTTGCCAAATAAAATTTATTGTTCTAAATAATAGCATGACTACACGAAATGGACCGGTTGCCTGTCCATGGTCACCTTGGACTGCCCTATCCTAGTACTCGAGCCGGACAACCGAAAAGTTTTGGATGGAAAGAAGGGCCGGTCGACCTCAAATGGTAATGGACCCCAACAGCCATCAAAGCCGTCGGAGAGAGAATCCAAAGTAGGTAATGGGATCCATAAGCAGAAAATCATGGCTAGGGAAATGAAAAGTATACTTAAAGTAATAAAAATAAAAAGTTCTAGTATACTTAAAGAAGACCTTCTACTTAGGGCTTACTTCGTTTCCTTTATACTAGACGTGTACTAGATGAGGAACAAAATTTATAGCATGGCTAGGTATACATTTTAAAAATATTAAATGTAGTAAGGGAC
>LUGF01039516.1:4423-16196 GCA_001625245.1 Calycopis cecrops
GTCTCATTCAGCTGACGCTGGGCGACCCAGACTCCGCGGCGACAGCATTGAAGAGCAATTCTTGGAGATGATCCGTGTAGATCCCACTCGAAGTACATGCTCAGTGGGACGTGAAGTTGGTGTAAACCACATGCGTGTATGGAGGGTCTTAAGAGATGACGGCCAGCATCCCTACCATTATCGCGTAGTGAAATCCTTTCTGCCATCCGACTACGAGCATCAAATGGAGTACAGCAGATGGCTTTTAGACATGGTCCGAGAAGACAGCGACTTCTTGAGCCGTGTACTGTTCACTGACTAATGTTCATTTGTAAGGACGGGTGTTTTTAATGCCCACAATGAACATGTATGGTCGACTGTGAACCCGCATGCTATACGACCCAGTTCTTTTCAGCACCGCTGGCGGATTAATGTTTGGGCCGGAATTGTCGGTAACAAGATTATCGGACCTTGTTTCCACGACCAAATAATGGGAGGCAGCAATTATCTCCAGTTCTTGCAACACGAACTGACTTAAGAGTTAGACGAGTTGCCTCTCGTTCTTATTCGTCGCATGTGGTTTCAACATGATGGTGCACCATCACACTTTTCCCACCCTGTAAGGGACTATTTGAACGCGGAGTACGGAGAACGCTGGATTGGCCGTGGTGGACCTATAAATTGGCCTGCGCGATCACCCGACCTGACTCCGTTAGACTTTTTCTCGTGGGGAACAATAAAGCAAACAGTATTTCGGAAAAGTTGTGAGTCTGAATCCGAAATGCGATTGAGGATACGGGCAGCATTTGACGAACTTAAATCGTATACATCGATGCTAAAGCGCGTACGCACCAATATGGTTAAAAGATTTGAAAAGTGCGTAGAATTAGAAGGCGGACATATCGAACAGAATTTACGCAACCGGCAAGTGGATGTTATTATAACATAGTGTTCATAAGTTTTACACAAGTGAAAAGTTACATGAAATCAAAAATTCGTTAAGTGCTTTACATAAGTGGAAAGTTACATGAAATCAAAAATTTGATATGATAGATGATAACGATTCACGTAAAATACGTGCTAAGCTAATCGTATCAAGGTCATGAGTCGGCAGCGCCGCATTGGCAAGGCGGCGCAATTCAAAGGCTTGAAGAAATATTACCGCGCGGAATAAGAGGTACGTAGCTTTTTTTAACAATAACTTTGTAGTGAATTAATATATATTTTATAATTTTAAGATGAACAATTGAACTAAATGAGATGAACTATTACACTTGTATATCGATTCTGATCATACTCTTAAAAGGAAGAACAGGGTTTTTGTTACATAGTGTATATTTTAACTCTACTATTCCCGCCACCTGTGGCGGCACGTGGGACGAAAGAATGCCGTCAGTCAGCGGCCGGCCGCCGATCGATCAGCGCGTTCACACATCACACATCTCCTGGCGCAGGGAATATTTTGTTCGTGCTTATCTATCGTAATATAAGTGCTTCTGCCCTATTGCTGAGTTCAATTTTTAACTAACAATATAAACTATATAAGTGCAAGTGTTCCGCTTATCTCCGTGCAGTTGGTCCGCGGGTGTAATTCAGCACAAAAGATGAGTCCGTCAGTTGTCCCATCACAGATCCTAACCCATATCACCCCATTCCAGCTCATCGAGCGACGGTCGCCATGAGGCGCCGTCATCTACTAACTAAAATGTTTAATATCTGTGAATGATGAAAATGTCTCACCAGTCACCCTGTATATTCTCCAACAAAGTGATACAAAATTATTCAAATGCGTCGCTCATCGTCTTGGAATTGAACCTAACAGCAACAAACACGATCAGACTCCTAGTACCGAAAGGGGAGATTATATATTTCCGCAACAAGGGCCAGCACGTCGAGCAATACTCGGAGGAGTGGATAGAAGCGATTCTAGGACCAATGAAAAACTATTACAAGATAACCAGCTCGGCGGACTTAATATCTACGACGGAGAACATGGTATTGGAGATGAACCGGGTACCGTTCAGAGGTAAAAACAGGGAGGGAGGGATATCAATAGTGGATCAGCTACAAACTTTACACAACAAAATCAAAACTTTGTCATGTTGCTCTGTGAAAACAAAGCTTTTGACGAAGGAGAAGCTTTGAAACTACTTTGCGGAACACCTAGCGGGATTGCCATCCAATTTACTAAAGGGTTTGACGAGCGACTTAAGATCGCAGTACACATTGCAAAAACACTGGTATTTCAAGAAACAACAGAATATAGACTCGAACGAGCATGCATTGCGCGCGCGTGCATTGGCACTTAAGAGAGACCCAAATGCGAACTCCAGAACCACAATATATGACGGAGTAGCAGAATTATTAACACATTTACATTCAAATCACATCAACGAATACCATTTCGCACGAGAAACACGAAGACACTTTTTCGGATTAACAGAAAAAAGGAATAATTTATTCTTCTGGGGTCCACCTAGCACAGGTAAAACCTTAGTAATGAAATCTCTAGTCGACATGCACTATAATTATACAATAATTACTGGACTGCAACCAACACCACCTTTCAACTTTAGTAGTGCGTACAACAGAAATGCAATATTTATGGACGAGTGTAAACTTACTGATAACCAATTCGAACAATGGAAATTACTAGCTGGAAGACAGGCTATGAACCCCGATATCAAATACAAAAGTCAACAGTTATTTGAGGTCAGGTATAGGTTAGGTTATGTTAGGTTAGGTCAGGTTAAGTTCCATTTTACTCGACGACTCTGACGGGTGTTATCTGGTCCCTACCGATAAATTATGGTTCCAAAAGGCAAAAGCTACTTGCGGCAAAGACGAAGCCGTCGCCTTCACCGGCGACATTCATCATCGATCCGCTCTCGTTCCTCGAACAGAAACAGGAAGTGTACGATCGTTTCATTAAAACCTTGAAGGTCCTAAGTTTTTCTTTTCTCAAGGAAAACTTCACTGGTCTGTCTGATCAGATAGATCAATTGGAGCATAAGATTACATTTCTGGATGTAATCATGGCTGGGTCACTTGCCGAGGCGCATGATCTTACAGATTTCACAATTTCCCAATTGTGCTATCCGGCAACTGCTAAGGATTGGGTTTCTCTTATTATTATGCAGATACGGATCAAACAATCTTGAAGAAAGAACCTCACATATGTACTCCAAGTTTTGTAGATAGTGAGACAAAGTCTTGTCTTCAAAGAGCCTCAAAGAGAAAACGAAATAACCACCATACCACAAATATACAGTGACATGATTTCGGGCTTAAAAGATGCCGGGTCCGAACTCATTAAAAAAAATCCTGAATTAAAAAAAAAAGGATTTATAGGCACAGAAATAAATCATTGCAAGTTAAAAGAATAAGATTAAATAATGTTCGAGATTTTGTGATTCCTACCGGTCCTGATCGTACGACACATAGATATATTCTCCAACAAATTGATACAAAATTATTCAAATGCGTCGCTCATCGTCTTGGAATTGAACCTAACAGCAACAAACACGATCAGACTCCTAGTACCGAAAGAGGAGATTATATATTTCCGCAACAAGCGCCAGCACGTCGAGCAATACTCGGAGGAGTGGATAGAAGCGATTCTAGAACTAATGAAAAACTATTAGGGGAAGGTGGGCATGAAAGGGCCATGTTTTGAAAGAGCCGCTTGCATTTTTCACCAACCTTACAAAATTAACGTCTCTTCATATTTATTTTCGGGTGACAACATTGATAATCTATGACTCACAAAGATTTTACAGTTCACCGAAGCGTAATGGCGGAGCAAGACCAAATCAAAAAAAAATCCTGTTCAAAAGTAAGTTTTATGCTGTTATATTAAATGTCCTTACAATAAAATGTTTAGATTTAACTTTAAAATTGTGTTACAAATTGGCTGTGTATTTATTTCAGCTTCTGATTGTGACATTTAATTGATATAATTCGCGATATAGTTTCATATTTTTAAAGTTAGTGTTTATTATGGCGACTTGCCATGAAAGAGCCTACCAAACATGTGACTAAAGAGCCGGCTCTTTCATGCCCGGCTCTTTCATAGCACCTTTATTTCGACCTTTCTTATTTCATTTTTGTTTTGTTACAGATTTAAAAATGTCATCAGAACAAGCCAACAAACCCAAGAAAACACGCAAGAGACACGCATGTATTTCAACAATCGAAGAAGCAGTAAATGAAATAGTATGTCAAAACCAGTCAATAAATAAAACCGCTTTGTTATTCAATATATCTAGAGCTTATTTAACAAAAATTTAAAACTTCCGCAGAACAAACTTACAAACATTGTCCAAATATAGACAATAGACGTATTTTTACATTGGACCAGGAAAGTAAACTGGCTGATTACCTTAAAACTGCATCCAAAATGTGTTATGGCCTGACAAGAAATCAAACCAAAAAATTAGCATATGACTATGCAGTAGCCAACAAGATATGCCCAGAAACATGGACAAATCAAAACATTGCTAGTTATGATTGGCTCAGAGGATTCATGCAGCGAAATAACCAGAGAGTAAGTAAGAGAAAAACTATCATCCGTTTATGAAAAATATGAGTATCCTCCACACATGATCTTTAACACCGATGAAATTGGTTGCAGCACTGTGACTAATCCACCTAAAATTATTGGCGAACGGGGATCAAAACAGATAGGTCAGGTAACATCAGCAGAGCGAGGAACGCTGGTAACAACGCTGTTTTTCATCAATGCTTCAGGCGGTTTTCTGCCACCGGTGTTTATCTTCCCTCGTGTGCATTATAAAGATGTTATGTTAAGTAATGGACCCCCTGGAGCTCTAGGACTTGCAAATTTGTCTGGATGTATTAACGAAGAGTGCTTTTTAAAAGCTCAGGAACATTTTGTCTTAGACGTCAGACTTTCAATTGATAATCCCGCATTAATACTAATGGACAATCATAGCTCACATGTTAACCAAGTGTGGTTGAATTTGCTAGAAAAAATTCCATCATCATACTCGTACTAACATTTCCACCACACTGCAGCCATAAAATGCAATACTTGGATGTTTCTGTGTTCAAAACACGATACCGTGTTACTATGAACGAATGGATGCTGTCGAACCCTGGAAAGACCATTACCTACAATCTATCAAGTTGGTCAATTTGTGAAAGAAGCATATCATCGTGCACTTAGTCCAAAAAATGTAACGTCAGGCTTTAGCAAAACTGGGATTTACCCATTAAATAGCAACACATTTTCTGATGAAGATTTTCTCTCTCCATTCGTGACAGATAGACCCGAATCATTTAACGATATCGATGCTAATCAACGCGAAACAACTCCTACACTAAACGCATCTCTTCCCAGCACTTCTGGATTTCAGAGGAGCGTAACTCCTATTAATGAATACGTGCCAGTATCTCTTTCTAGCGATCAACGAATAACTCCAGAGCAGGTCAAGCCCTTTTTGAAAGCGGCGCCTAGATTACAAAAACAGAAGAATCGCAAAATGACATCACGATTATCACTGACACTCCAGAGAAAGACAAAATTGCAGAAAAAGAGGCAAGCAACAAGAAAAAGTTGATGAAAAATATGACTACAAAAAAGACTGTTAAATGTTTAAAGCCAAAAGCAAATGATGATGGCAACAGCGATCTCAATGTGTCTTGTGATTCTTCGGATTACGATAATCAGGTGTTGTCTCTAATTAAGAAAAATACTCCAGCTTGAAAGTCTGAAGCAGTCCTAAAATCGAAATCTAATACGGAGATTTGTGTGGTTTGTAATGGGCTTTACAGTAAAAGCAAAGAGGAATGGTATAAATGTAAAGTTTGCGGTCTTTGGGGGCACGAGACTTGTGGAATAAAATGAGCACTTAATTATTTTTGCAAGAAATGTTTATGATTTTATTTTTCTACCTCTAGTTCCTAATACCGACATGAAAGTCTGATTAATGTTAGGCAAGTAAGGATGTTTTAGGAAGATTTTTATTTTGAATAACTTTTCCACGTTAATAAATACTTTCTAATATTCTATATGATTAATGTTTAGTTACTAGTGATCTCATATAGTACATTTTTTTTTGTTTAGCCTATGTTGTCCCACTGCTGAGCAAAGGGCTCCCCCAAACTTCGCCAACCATCTCGGTCTTTTGACTTCTCCCACCAGCTTTTGTCGAAGGCATCGAGGTCGTCCCGCCAACGTTTCCTCGGCCGTCCTCTGCGTCTCGCTCCGTCCGGGGCCCACTGAGATGTTATGTGGGCCCACTTCTCGGGCGTTCATCCTCGACACATGACCAACCCACTCCCACTTCAGCCGGGCGGTCTTGTTGCCGACGTCTGCGATGCGGGTCGTTGAGCGTAGCGTCGTACGCCGCACCCGGTCGACGCGTTTGACGCCGAGGATGCTACGCTCCATTGCCCTCTGACTGAAATCTTGAGTTTGGACTTCTGGAGCTCGGTCAATGACCTTGTCTGTGCACCGTAGGTTAGGACGGGCAGGATGCACATGTCAATGAGTTTGCGTTTTAATGACATAGGAAGGTCGCCCTTCATGTACGCTTTCATGGACCAGTAGCTCTTTCAGAATTGGTCGATACGGCGGCTGATTTCTCGGTCGTGCCTGTTTTCGAAGCTATCTGGCCCAGGTAGATATACTCGTCGACGTATTGTATGATCTGCCCGTCTACCTCGACCCTACGTTTCGTGCTGTTTGACGTTAACTTGGTCTTAGTCCGATTCATCTGAAGTCCAACCTCAAGACTTGCCGTGCTTAGTTCCTGTAGCATCTCCTGGAGTTCATGTGCTGTGGGAGCAAAAAGGACAATATCATCTGCAAAACGCAGATTTGTAAGGCGTTTGCCATTGACATCAATTCCTTTTGTTTCCCAGGACGTGGAGAGGGTCTTAAATACCTCCTGGAGGACTGAAGTGAACAGGATCGAGGATGACAGATGATGCCTAAGGTAAATAATATGTACCTTAGGTGATCATCTCTGATCTGTCAGGAATGTTCTTCATTAACTATAGAACACCAGTTGCCAACAACCATGTGGATGTAATTTCTCGTTTGGCCTATACACATGACTTACTGACTACAACCTTAATGAGTAAATAATATAATGACCAGGAAACAAAGAATTACTTGATTGTTTCACATATTCTGATGTCTAAAACGGTTAAAGACTTACAATAACAACAATTTGATTATATTTTTACATTTATTTCTGTCTATTCAGAGACAGCGTTCAAACTAGCCACTGCCATAGCCAGAGCACCCTCCTTGGATACGTTGCCACCAATGAACCCGTTGCTGTGACAGAATATGCAGCCCTTTATGCCAGCCACACTTGACAATAGTTCATCCCGTACACCCCACCAGTCCTTGTGTAGTGGTTTCCTGAAATTTTTAAAAAAAATTGTATTCATAGTCTATAATTATTTTTTTTTTTTTGGTAAAGGCGGGCACAATCGAGCAGTCGAAACCATTTTGATGACTATTGAATAGACATCCTCATAAAAGCTACACAAATGCCCTCCTTTCGCCCATTACACATGCTTAGCTCAGGACGAAGTACAGAGTTTCCATTGGGTGCAACCACAGGTCACTCTATTCACGATGACGCTTTGGCACTCAGGAAAACATTTTCCAATAGTAATTGTTTCGGATAACCGGCACAATACCAAAGACACCATAGTGCCTTTTATGGAGAGAGCACTAGAACTTCCAGAAAATATAGAACAGGTTCACGTGTGGTCAGATGATCCAGCCTCCCAATATAAAAATCGGTTCAACGCTGTATCGCTGCCTTTGCTTGAGAAAAGATCAGGTAAGAAAATTATATTGAACTATTTTGCTACCACACATGGTAAAGGACCTGTTCATGGCATAGGAGGTGCATTAAAACGATTAGTGTGAAGAGAAGTTGTGTTGTGTTAGAAGTGATTAGCCGCATGGAACATGTTTTTAATGCCGAACAACTTACACTGGTAGGTAATAAATACTCCAGTGTAAAAGTGATAAATATGGAAGAAGAAGAAATTGAAAGAAGGTTTGCGAAGATGAAATTGAAAGAAGTATTTGACGAAGCTTTACACATTGGAGGTATTGCAAAGATTCACAATATGTACACAAGTAATAATGTGTTGATAACTGAATCCATAACTACAGAATCAACTCTTATAAAAGAAAAATCATTTTATCACACTGTGCTCATCACAGTGTGATAAAAGTCTGACAGCTCATTTGAGCTGTCAGACTCATCTGATCATCTGATCATCATCTGATGATCAGTCAGATTAGTCTATTATAAAGGAAAACTATTACTTTTATGTTTAACTACAATTTCCTTAAATTTAATGTTTAGGTCACAAAATATCTAGAATAAAACTTTGAATATGTATGTAACATGAGTTACCAAAATCTGTGTAACATGAGTGACCATTATTTAATTATCTACATAAATGTTTGTTTCTAAAATCATTACTGTTGTTAACGATCTCATATTCAAAACATTTAATAAAAACGGATTTGATTTTTAATATTGCATGCCTTAAGCGCGAGCGTAGGTATGCTCTACTCTCGCCTAAAAATCAAAAACTGGGTTCGGTCAGAGTTTTATTTTAAATAAATAATAATATAGTGCTTAAAGTAGGTTGGTCTTCATACCACAATAAAAGAAAACATCAATGGTCATTTTTCTAAACAATAAACAGCAATCCAACCCACAATTTAGATAAAAAAATGAATTTTTCAGAAAAAAATCTATGAAAAACATATAACATTCTCTCTGTAATCTCCATAACTTTTGAAAAACATAACTAATCGATTTAAATTTTATTTCAATAGGTCCGTAAATCTATTGTGACGAACTGATTAGAAAACCATAACTCAATTATTATTCGTTTTATTGTAAAAAATCAAATGTGTACTGTTGAAACTAAAAAATTTACATCTTAGGCAGCCTTATATACAAATACAAAAAATATAAAACCCCTCAACAGTGACGTTTACTCTCAGAGTAAACGTCAAAAATGTGTCAACAGTGAGCTTTACTCTGAGAGTAAAGCCACTTGAGACTTTATTTTCACAACGTTAGAGTGTATAATTGAATAAATCGCGTTCGCGCACTTAAAACATTATGGTAAGAGACATTCTTTATGGTTAAGTTTTAATTGCGTCATTCATATAAGCTGCCAGCACAATTTTATTAGTCTAACGTTTATTAATTTATGTTTACCAACGTTTCTCGACTAAAATTATGTAATTTATATTGGTAATAATCGCTTTTATCTGAAGCACTTTTTATTTTTACATTATGATGTCTAATAAATATAAAATAACTTATTTTCTTTAAGATTCAAGTTTACCATAAAACTATTTGAAAATTAAAAATAAAAAAAGCAATTTTTGGTGAAAAACGTATATGTTATCATGAGTATCTAATTTAAATAACATACGTATGACACGAGTGCTTAAGGCAAGCACATTTGGTTTTACCAAACTTTATTTTTAATTTTATTTAAACGGAATAGGATATTAATAGGTTACATACCAATCTAAAAGCTAATGACGCCAAAGGTAACGTGAGTTACCAAGAATTTTTATTGAAACTAAAAAAAAATAATCTAGAAAATTCAAAATAAAATGTGACCCATATATTAAATGCTTTATAACAACTAAATTTTCATTAAGAGGGTAGTTGATATAATTTTAATTTGGTATGCTAGCTTTGTTTGTTTTAATCGGGAAGTAAAAATGTAACAAGAGTTACCATGGAATTACCCATATGGTTATTGTCCATGAAAAGAACAGCATACCTCAATTGGTTGGTAATACCTAATCTAGTAATAGTAGCTTTACATTCACCGTGAGTGGCAGAAAAAACTAATAATACCTAGAACAAAAGTCCCGTTTGCCTCGAAAATAGGCTGGCCCAGTTTATTTTACACCACAAAAGAAATACACAGATGAATTAAAATGGGTGGAAGAAATATTGGTGCCTCAAAGAAATTATTAAATCTAAAGAACATAGCTTAAAAATAAGAAAGAAAACTTTTAAGCCACGAATACTTCCATTTAAAACTTTATACCAATATCGATATATACATATACCGTCAAGAGCTATGCTCAGAGTTAAAAAAATATTTCCATTTGTGTGCATCTTGGGCATGCAAAACCTGGTCAGTTATCGAAACACAAAAGTGAAATTAAGAAAAGGTCAAAGTGCAATGGAGTAAGATGGTTAGGTCCAGGAAATACATTGAGTAATTCCGCTCACAGATACTAAACAAATTTTTTAATTTGTCATACATAAATGGAGGTGGGCGGGTCGTATAATACGTGATAGTCATGAAAAATGACAAAAATTTAAAAAAAGGCAGGCAAGAGTGACAGAATGGGAAAAAGCAATAAATATCGGTTGATGAAATTAGAAAGACAGCCGGCCATACATGGGCCAGAGTAGCACAGGACAAACCACAAAAGAAGACCTTTGATAAGGCCTATAGACTATAGACATAAGGATGTGGATGAGTGATATTTTACAAATTGTTTTTGCAAGTTTTAAAGTTGACATAATTCTTTTTTTTTTTTTTTAAAAGAACATGTCGACTTTTTTGATGATAAATGGCTTATTATTATTCTGGTAATCACAAACATCCACATCAACCTTTATTCTTGACTTGTTGAACATAGCCCTCTAATGAATGCTCGCGTTATAACCAGTTCTTTAGACTGTCTCCTCAATCAGCCACCCCTAATGTCTTAGAGCAAAAAACACAAAAATGCATCACTTCTGTCATACCAGCCAAATTTAAATACAAAGCATAATGGATGAATAATTAAAATACTAACCGAAGCCGAAAGCTTCCAGCATTGACATTTACGCTTTGCACTCTCCACGAATCAGGTTTATCGTTGAATATTACATATTTTGTTTCTCCTACCACTCCCAATTCTTTTTCCAGTTCAAATAAGTGTTCCTTCCATGGAAATCTGTCTTTGAAATGCAAAATCTGACCAGACTCATGAACATCAAATTTTTCTTCCAACGCAGACTTGACAAAATCCCTCGCACCCAACCACACATGTACAAAATAGTTTGTTGTATACAAGAATTCCTCTTGTACCAATTTCATTGCATCATTAAACAATTTGTTTACGTCAATAGTCTGTAATGAATTCCATTCAGGATTCAATCTCTTTACTCTTTGACTTAGATGTGTATAAATATGATAATTTGGTTCTTCTTTCGTCATGGGAACACCATTGTCAATAGCATCAATTTCTTCTATAAACTGCTCATAGACCTTTATAAAAACAAGCCGTAAATTTTCAGGAGATAGGGATGCATTAGACAGTTCTTTGATAATCTGTTCACCATAGAAAGTATATATTAGACCTGCTGAACTTAGCCTGCAAAAAAAATGTTCTAGGTTAATAACAATACAAACATTAAAAAAGTTTTTTCGATGATACATTAAATAACCTTTTCCCAACATTACTTCCATAAATTTTTATGATATCAACAGAAAACACTCAAACAACTAAAATGTTCATTCTTGACGAAGGACACAAATCACGAAAATCATAGAACATTTATCACAACCGGAGAGGTTTTTAGAGGCCCATAAGAGAGGATGACGATAGTAGGGCAATACATCAGTAGAACCTCTACATAATAGGCTTATGTTTTAGCCATTGTAGTAACCTTCTGGTCCATAGAAGAGGTGGGAGCCTTCGGGCTTCCACTGCTTGTTGCCCCTCTTATTTTGTGTGCTGTGTTAGTGCTGTGTT